>JAODKN010000082.1:2465886-2478510 GCA_026774425.1 Petrocephalus zakoni
TTTCGGTACTCCAATCTCCACCCACAGCACAAAGACTAAAGGCTAACTGGCATCTCAAAATTGCCAAAATTGTACGAGGACTCTTTGTGTATATGTGCCCTGCGATGGACTGGCATCCCAAACAAAGTGTACCTAAGCCTCGTGCCCTGCTTTGCGTAGAAAAGCCCCCCCGCTCCCTTCCCAATGACCCCGACCTGGAATGGACGGAAGATGGATGGATCCATTCTGGCCACCTGACAGCAACATGTTAAGTGTGGTTTGCAAACTTTCACTGATTCCCAGGCACATAAGTTTTGCTAGGAAAGAGAAAACACAGCCCACGTACCTCTATCACAGAACCTCTTTCTGGAACATCGTGTAGGCGTCAGACTAGTCCTAAATCAGACCGAATCAAAGATGTGATACAGAAATACGCACAAAAATACATATCATCCGCAGTTACGCATAGGCTGCAGGTATTCAGTGAGCCTTTAATGACTGATCTTTCTTATGTAACAATGATAAACCTGAGAACAGCTAAAATGGGTGGCGGATCTTTAACATTGAATGGATTGTCGAGGCAATCGAGACCATAGTCATATCTCCGTTCCGTAGAGCGGGGAAAAGTTAATTGTCCCAGGAGTCTATAGAAGCACAAATGAAGATAATGTTATACTTCTGTATTATGTGCGCTTTGTATAAAATTATAGGTATGAGTGCAAACACAGCATACTGATAATTTACCATGAGAGCAGGGTAAAGTAGAAGGACTAAATGGGAAATGTATCCATCGCAGACAAGAGCGATGTAGCAGTAGAACGCTAAGCGGTAAGAGGAGGCTTAGCCTTTTTCTGGTTTTTATGCTAAAATCCTCATTTCCTGCCTTGCAGTTTTGGTTAAAGAGCTTAAAGAGAATGGATGGTTTTTCACAGAACACTGCAAAGTAATACGGAGTGCTTTGCCATTTTCTTGGGAAGCGTAAAAGGCCAGAGGCCTACATTTTAAACAAATACATCTAAATACTGCATATTGTGTTGCTAATACCACTATCCATTTTGCAAATATGTAACAGATGAAAACAAGCATGGCATTTAAGTAATAATAAACCACGCGATCCTGCAGAATAAGCCTCGTGCTCCTGTGACGTACCAAAAAGCTACGTCCCCCACATACTCCGGTTAGCCTGCCCAATTATTTTTAAAGAGTTGTGTTTAAATTTGAAGCTGTTTATTCGGGGCTTCAGTCAGACACTGCCAAATTAGTGTGTCTTTGACTCGCCGCTAATGGGCGCCTTGTTACTTGGGAACCCAGAGCAGAGTGTTTTTAAAGCCAGCTGATTGACAGGCACATGTGTCTGAAGGCCCGTGGCCACTTTGTCCTCAAAGACCGAGTAAGGGAGCCTGCGGACTTGGAGAGGAGCTGAAGAGGATGAATTTGGTGAAGGAGAAACCGCGATTGAAGATCTTTTTCCAGTGACAGCTACCAGCCGTCACTGCAGTGAATGAATGAATGAATGAATGAATGAATGAACTTTGGAGGAATGGCTGACTTTACTGATATGGTCTGTTATCTTACCATACTGTATAGTATTTTTTTAGTATTTTTTTTGCAGAATATCAAGGTTATCAAGGAAAACCTTGCGAGAGAAAACTTGGCACTGAGAGACATGGAGGACATATCATCTATGGCATATGTGCCGTCATCTTAAAAGGCTTCTTGTCCAATTTCAGTAGCCAGAGATAGAACTACTTCTGCCCTGTACTTTTAAAAGAGGAAGAAAAGGTAATTTTAGTACCACAGTTTTTCCCTTAAAATGTGACATAAAAACCATCCAAAAATCATATACCATAAAAATAACAAACAAATAAATATTTAGACAAGATTTGGGCTTTTGGGAAAAATGAAACTGTTGGCAGGCACTGGGGGAAGAACAGGTTAGGTAAAACACCTGAATATTTTGGGAGGGGAATGCTAAACTAATGTTTAAAACATAACAACTGCTGGGTAAGTTATTTATGCACCACAGAGCAGAGCAGAGCCGGCTGAGATGGCACTACACCACAGCTTGTTTACGTACTATGTGCGACCCTTTACACTAAAGGGCTCCGCTTTGTCTGATAAGACTGGCCTGCACAGGCAAACCTGCTTTCCTTTATGAGCAGAAGTGATTCTTTGTGCAATACCTGGAAGAGATATGATGCCACACCCATTACTCCCTGTTGGTGTTATACTTAGGAATTAAACAGGAAGAATAGGTTTCGTTACCAAGCAGCTTATTGTCTCGTTCCTCCTCACCATCGTGGCCATTCTGGCACATGATCATTTGATTGGCTAGAAAGAGGAGCTCGTTCCTAGGGGAAGGAAGTGATGTGTTACATATCAGGGCTTAATTGACCCATAATGACTTATAATTGTTTGCAGGTTTTTAATAAAGGGAGCCAAACTTGTGACATCAAATTTAGAAAGTAGCAATTTTCCAAGATATAATGATGTGTTTGATTGTGTGTCTTAAAATATAAGAAGGAAATAAGTAATTCGAAAAAATTTGCATTCCAAAAATTAAACTGCATTTGGGATCGGTAATTATGTGCAATCAACATTTAATGGCCTAGCCCCTGTTTCAGTGTTAAGCAACATAAAAAAAAAACACTAAGTCCTTATCCCGCTGGGAACACGCAGGTGATACTGTTTATTTGATAATTTTTGTTGCTAAGAGGTAAATGACGTACTAAATTCAACTGATTTGTACAACAGTCTCTGTAAGTTTCCATTCTGGTTACACTCTGTAGCAAGTCCAAAATGAAAATGTACCACAAGGTCCAAAAGATTTATTCCCAACATGGCCAGAGGGATCAGTATCACTTTATAGGAGATCGGCACACAGCCGGTACACGTTAGACAGAGATACGGCAGTCAGACATTAGTGGGGACGAGTCTCACTTGGTTACAATTCAATACTGTTGGGTATTATTAGGTGTGATATATTTGGTTTTAATACCTTGCGTCTGGTGCCCTCCAGTGAGTTGTTTGTCCCAGTCAAACACTGCTAGGTCGGAGAGAGCCAGTGCTGACAGTCACGCTTGGTCAAGCTCGCTTCAGATAAAGTTAGCTGGAGAAAGTTTAGAAGTATAGTCAGTCTGCCAGAGTGCTTGGGTAGAACTGATGCTAAAAAAAGCTTGTATGCTAGATCACTGCTAGATCAGAGAGAACCATAACGGACAGTCGCTCTTAAACAAGCGTGCTTTAGAGAAAGTTTAGTAGTGTAGTACTGCCAGAGTTGCTAGAATTCATGAGATGGTACTAAAAGAGCATGTGCGCATCAGTGTAGCTGAGCGATGGCTGTACTGGTAGCTAAGCATCATGCTTTTTATTTCTGGGGTAGCAGGAAGAATATTGCATCATGGGTCTGGATCTCCTTGCAGGCCGAGGGCTGTGATCCAGCAGGATAAAATGCAACTCACGCCATTACCCAGACACAACAAGCTCTGGGGCTGGAAAGCCACGTTTGTGGCTCGTAACCGGCAAAGGACGCCGCAAAGCTCTTATCATATCCAACCGTTTACTGGCTCCGTCTGTTCCCTGTGACTCACTGGATCCTGCGGAGTGGCGCGCGTCTCACTAAGCCTCCGCTTTCAGGAAAGTGGCTCGCATTACCCTGGCAATTCAGCCACGCTTTATGAGTTATAAGGGGCTTATTCCACGAGGAAAGCACTCGGTGAATTTTACTTCTTGACACAGAGTATAAATAAAGGCAAGGAGTTGGGTAATGACTTGGGTGATCATTCCACATGACTTGCGCTTTGCTCACAAAAGAAAGCTATTTTAACTCCCCTTTTTTTGGTACCTTGTTTGTTATTTGAGGTATGAGGTTGTTTCTTTCATCCTTGGTAAAAATTCTCATGCAGACCTGAGGTTCAGACAGGACTCCAAATGGGGCATTCCTCCAGATGGAGGTCCTGCTACGGTCTAGCCAGCTAAAGAACCGCAGTGGGCTTCTCTGGTGCCCAATCGTACCGCTGAAACAACATCAAGGGGGCTTTCAAAAAACTGCTAATAAGATATGGTTACGAAAGGCAGCTGGAGGCATCGGAATGAGCCTTTTTCCAGGGCGTTTCATTGTTGCAGAATAATTCTGACACACAAGGCCTGGTTATCAGCATTTAGCCATGGGCCCCGTAATGGATTATAAAATTAATTACATCATAATCCGCTTCGCAGGTTAACTTCTTTAACCAGATTAAAAATGTGTAAACCCACTGATAATAACACAGCTTATTGGAGCTGGCATTCTTCAAAACATGAAATAGTATATTTTTTCTTATGAGTTTGTGCATGGGGGGGTAGATTGTGGTAGGTCAATTCAATTGAATGAAAGACAATCAAGGCTGGTGCATAGAATTGATGTACATTTATTTCCTTGTTACATAAAATATATATTTGCACTGATATCTACTCTGAGAAGAGATGACCATAATGAACATAACAATAAACAGAAGGACCGGTCAAATTTGGGCCCACATTACTTAAAAACTGGGAAGAGAGTGAGAACCTTAAAGCCACCATCTAGGCCAAAAGGTGTCTGCTTAGGTCACATGGAGACACGCCCCCCCCCCCCCAAAAAAAAATACAATTAAATACAATACACTGCAAAACAATACAATTACACTCCAACAGAAAAAAAGACTACATTCACACGCACTACCCACAGCTTAAGCAAAACACCAAACCTCGAATATCGTCTGCAGGTGTAGGCCGAGACCCAGCAATATACTGTAAGTGATAACCAGCCCAATAGGCACCGTCCCAATAGTATATTGGTATACATTTCATAAAGGAAAAACAGTGGATGCCCCAATTCCAAAGAAAAACAGCTTATCTAGACGGGAGTAGCCAGGAAAGGTGTGTTTGTAATTAATGATATGCCGTCCCGCAAGGCCAGGGTGGGAGCTAGTACTGAATAAGAGTGTGCAAAGAGAAAAAGCTCGCGAGATCATGTCAGGATCCCTTGGTTCATTACACTCCGCCACTGCATCCATAAACATGCACAGTGGAAATCATACCCCTTACACATACATTCTAAATGACCTTTTTTTTGCTGTGACTGTCCATCTATATTCCTACTTCCTACTTCCCATGAGCAGGGTTCAGGCAAGGTGGGGGCACGGGATGCTAGGGTTTGTCAGCCTGTCTGTACACGTGCCAAGACTCATCTGCGTCCTTGGCAAAATGTTTCTACTGAGTAAAAATTGTCATGTGGGCTACATTTTTATACACCATGTTTGTGGTGGAAATTGCATTTCGATTGGAATGCCGGTCCGAATTCACCATAGTGTTGACCTCTGGTCGGGAAGTGTCCCGTCCGATAATTCAAATCCCCTTTATCACTTGCTTTTTATTCTCTGCGAACAGCTACCGTGGCCGTGTTTCCCTCCCCTGGCTGCCGTTGCTGTTAAAAGCCCTTTTCAGCCACATGCTTGGTTCAGGTCGGTTTATCGCTTAGCAGCGGTGTGCGGTTTCACTGCACTCAGAGGCATGCTTCAGAAACTCCTCTGCCTGCCTCCCTGAGACCGTGCTCAGCATAGCCATGAAGTTATACAAGCAGCAGCTAAGGAGGAACGCTGTCGATGGTTAGAAATCAAAAGGGTAAACTGCTTATCCGGAAAAGCATGGGACACTATTTAAATATAAACATGGAGCTTGCATCTTCTCCCCATGTCACATGACAATATTGTAATTTCCTCCTATGGTTGAAGATATGCAGTTTGCCGAACTGGTGTCTCTGAATAGCCCATAATGTAGTGAGTGTGTGTATGCGCTCTACCGTGGACTGGCACCCTAGCCTTGTGGGATAGGCTCCAGCCCCTGTTGTACCCCTAACCAATATAAGCATCTGGAAGATTGATGGACCGATTTTGACAGTTACAGCAAATATTTGCAAACTACATACAAAAATGGGCGAACTCGTATAAAATATATGGAAAATTCATTTGGAAAAGAAGGAGCGAGGTAGAGAAGCTGCGTCACGGTATTTACCAGCTGAGCTGAACGCCACGTGACCGCGCCATAAATGCCTAGTAATGATGGGTGCTCCAGACCCTGCACTGAGAGAATGGCTATGGTCACCAGGCTGTCTGCCGAGCTCCTTGTCAGCACTCATCACGGCTTGGAAAGTGCCAGGCATTCTGAGTTTTGTGACCTGCCTTTCGCATTCTAGGGTGCACCCAGGTTTCCGTCATTTCTGAGCTGAGTATGTTGTGATTTTGACGCAGGTTTCACCTTCTGTGGTTGAGGTGGGTGGCTACAACATCTGCAGATGTTACCAAGAGGTTGCATGTCTGCGTGCGGCCATGCCTCAGCTTGCCCGGGCTTTGGTATATATTTATTTTCATGGTTTCTAACCCATCTGCCAATCCAAACGTGTTTTTTCCAAAAAACTTTTGAAAGCGACATTGCTGTTTCTGTGGTCCTAGTTAGGATCCTACAAGAACTTTGTTCAGCAATATATCCATCCATTTCCCAAGTCTGCTTATCTGGTACTGGCTAGGTTAGGTTAGGTCAGCCTAGCCTTTATTGTCTCCCTTAGTCCCAGTCACACACAGAACATGGCTGGAAGCCTGTTCATCCCAGGAGGCAGAGAGAGATGGGCAGTGGGGGCAGTATGCCAGCCCCTCAGAGGACACATGCATAACCACATACTATGGGCAATTTAACTGCATGTTTTTGCACCGTATCAACGTAACGCAATGGAGAAATCACAGAAAGCTGGGCTAGGGAATCAGCTGTAGCTGTAGAAGTGAGTCCACCATGCAGGTGCCAAACACACGCTGCCATGATATGTTTGTGCTAGTCGTCGGTCATTTCAACAATATAAAATCAGGTCGTTTAGTGTCTATAATTATCCATTACTTACGTAATACAGGAAGTCCTGAAGTTCATGTGAGAATGTCACGAATGTAAGTGACCGATTGAAATCCCAGTCGTAATTTAAGCTTTGAGTGTTATCAGTCATAAATGTTCCTTTTACATTATTAATTAAAATGTTCTATGATAAGAATGCACCATCTCCATCTATTAGTAACCGATTCCTTTATGAATATATGAATGCATGACTGAATACATGCATTAGGACTATAGGTTCAACCTAAACGGTGTCATGGTCATGGCTTGAACTGAATATTGTGATAATTATAGATATGAATGACCCAAGAATTAATATAAAACATATTTTAAGACCAGTTGCCTTGCAACACCGTTCAGCTTCAGCCTAAAGCACAGGAAACAGACGGTGCACCTTTCTTCAGTCGCTAAATGTGTATAACCACTTTGGGTTTGAGCTGCTTAAATTAAATGTGCCCCTGGCGACTGCGGCTCCCTTACCTGAACCTCTTTTTTAAAGAACACAATGTTCCAGATAAGCGACGGACGTGAATGTTGTCTAAACATAGATCTGTTCTCTGCCAGACTTCCTTCCTCCAGCCTCGTCCTTCTCGCTCGTTTCAATGACAGGTCTGCTGGCTATCAACAGCTGTGCCCTTATCTCGTGAATCTTGTGCTGCTTTGGAATTGTGTTCATCTGGTGGTGCTACATTTTACCATAGACCTTGAGTAGCCAATCTACTTATGTACTACATGTGGGGCAGAGCGTGGCTCAGTGGGTTAAGCGCTATGCCTGTGATTGGAAGGTGGCTGGTTCAAGCCCAGCCTCGGCATGTCTTTGGCTCCTTGAACAAGCCCCTTAACCCCCAGTTTCCTGGGCTCTTGTGGCTGCCCTTCTCATGGTGAGCAAGGTTGAGGGAGGTGGAAGAAGAATTGCCCCATGGGGCTCAGTAATGTAAAAAAACATCATCAAGGACAGCACCCACCCTGGTTGTGGTCTGTTGCCCTCAGGGCAGCGCTGCAGGTGCATCACAGAAAGGACAAACAGACTCAAGAACTTTTTTTCCCAAAAGCCATAACCACTCTAAATTCACACATGCACTGACTACACAGTCTAACCAATAACCCCTGGACTTCCTTCTATCCGTCAACTATGCAAAATCCAATATCTAAATGGTACTGATAACATCTGTATGCTGTAGCTCTGTGTCCACCATCCACTACTCACTGCACATGATCATCATTACTGTGTAATATTTAAATAATGTGCAATAACCTACACAGTTATTTATCTTCTATTCTATTCGATTCTATTCTATCCTCCCAAATAAGAGCAAATAAGAGGCAAAGAGCATTAACAAAAATGAGCAATCAGAAAGTGTAATGTGTCTTCTGATGCTCAACTGCCATTTCATCCAACATTCTTTTACCTTCATACCACTTATCCTGGTGTGACGTGTCCCAGGTAACACAGGCATAAGAACGGAGTTCTAGTCCACCATAGGCCACACACACACACACACACACACACACACACTCAAACATACTGTATACTCTATAGTCAACACTACGTTATGCAATACTACACTAAGGTCAACACTACACTACAATACTACACCACAGCCAACACTTCACCATGCACGACTACACTAAGGTAACCTTGTAATACAGCCAGTCTAGAGACACAATAGTTGTTTCAATGGGATTGACGATTGAGTCTGCCAAAACAATGCACTTCTTGAATGACAGGAGTTTGTAGAATAGCAAAGTAATAGCTATGAAAAATTATGCCAGTAATTACACCATTCAAATAAAATTGTTTTGACACGACGTGGTTAAGTAGGAAACACGGACACCTTACTGAGGATCCTATAATATTTCCTGTATGGGTATATTTGTGTCTTTACATTTTTGGCACTGGCTGTATTAGTAGGTTATATGAATAGCTGTCAGGGCAATTTATTGTATTATAAAGACATGCAGTTACTGTAGGTTGCAATTTCCCATCCATGTTTCCCGTTGTGTAGTATAGTATAGTGTGGTGTTGACCGTACTGTAGTATTGCATAGTATACTGTTGACCATAGTGTAGTATTGTATAGTGTGGTGTTGACCGTACTGTAGTATTGCATAGTATACTGTTGACCATAGTATAGTATTGTATAGTGTGGTGTTGACTGTACTGTAGTATTGCATAGTACATATATACTGTTGACCATAGTGTAGTATTCTATAGTGTAGTGTTGGCCTTAGTGTAGTATTGCATAGTGTACTGTTGGCCATAGTGTAGTATTGTATAGTACAGTGTTGACCTTTGTGTAGTCGTGTATGGTGAAGTGTTGACCGTAGTATAGTATTGTAGTATAGTGTTGACCTTAGTGTAGTTGTGCATGGTGAAGTGTTCACCTTAGTGTAGTTGTGAAGGATGAACTCTTGACTGTAGTGTAGTGTTGACCTTAGTGTAGTATTGCATAGTGCAATGTTGACATTAGTGTAGTATTGTATGGTGTAGTTTCGGCCGTAGATTTGTGTGTGTTTGTTCAGTCAACCTGAAGAGTTGCGCTTTGAGTTCCTTCTTGAAAAGTGGAAGTGATACCAGGGCCTTAGAGGGGAGCCAAATCCACCCACTCAAGGACATAGGTGCCATTTGGAATCCTGCCCCTGTGGACCCTCATCTGTTAAATGATCTGATGAAGAGGAAGTATTGACCTTTAAGGGATGTAGGATTTTTATTGAGATATTTATTGAGATTTTTTTGTAACTTTTATTGATCTTGTAGATTTGGTATTGTTGTTCTCTTGGCTGGATTGCGTGTCTCAGTACCAACATCTTGAATTTGATACCTGGCCCAGCTGCTAACCAGTGCAGGCTTCTCAGCTATGTTACTAAAAGAAGAGCAATCCTGAGACATCTGAACTGGAAAGACAGTTGATTATCTTGCAAAAAAGCAAATTGCAGTGTACAGACTATTTTACAACCAGAGGCCAGGCGACCAAGTACATTAGCTAACTTTCTGTCAAATGTCACATGAATAATCTTCACTCCAGAAAAAGCCATAAGATTTGCCTGGCTAATTCTCTCCCCTATAAAAGCACAATTGTTCAACTCCAATGACACTGAAGACTGAAGACTATTATTCTGTTTTGCTTTTTTTTTATTCTCTTCCGTCTGGATTATCCAAGCCATGCTGTTTCATTTGTTATCCTGTGTCATGTACAATACATCAACACTTGCCAAGGCGAGAAGTTTGGGCTTTCATTGCAGTTTACTGTGACTGCTGCTACCATGCCCAGGACTTTGAGTGCTTGGTTTTAACATGCCTATTGCTTTTACAACCCAAGTCCAAGACAGAGCGCTTCAGAGCAGGCTGCTCATCTATAATACTGGGTTTTTCTCCTGAGAGTCCCTAAGACCACTGTACAGCACATCTCAGGAAACTGGAGACTAGTGGGACTTCTGATTGGAGGGGACAAGGACAGGACAAGGAACAAGAGAAGCAGGAAATGGGACGTAGACTCAAAAACAAGAACACAACACTAGCCGCACAGTGCACCAGCTGAGGACCCCCAGCAAACCAGGACCCAGAGGCGCAGTGACGAGTTGCCAGTACACAGAGCCCGTTACAACCTCTGCAACCGCGACCAAACCCCAGAAACAAGATGTAAACTTAACCCATGCTCGCAATTGAAGTGCTGAGCTTATTCTCAAAGAGCAGTGACAACATCTGAGGCCTGGGCAATGCTTACTGATTAGTCTAAGTAAGACTCAGAGCCAGCTACCTCATTTACCTGATTACTATGCAGCAATACTTTAACACAATAAACATAATTATAATTTGCTACTTTTAACTGAAGTACATATAAACATAACATACACAATACACAAACAAATGTCCCAATCGTAATGTTGAAAATCATTATGGTATAAAAACCATGTTTTTATAAATCTCTTGGGTTCATTCTCCTTGCTTGGCCTACTGTTAGATAGTCTGTTGATCATTTTATCCAAAAGAACCAAATTAATATTTGACCCATATAAAGTTATTGACCGCCAGTGAAATATCCATTGAGGTAAATGTAATGTTCTTTGCTAATTCAGTCGAGCCTTGTCAAGTCTCTCCTTTGCAGGAATGGAAGCCTAAGTTGGAAGCCTATTGCTCCACTTTGGGAAAATATTTAATACAACTCATAGGTTTTTAAAATAGCTTCAGTTACAGCCCATTGCTATATTTATATAAGAGCGCGGTGGCTTTTGGATCAGGTTTTATATCGGTTGTGATGCCAGGAACACGTTGGTGCCGTTTAGAGTCAGTGATTACGTACACCCGTTTCTTTAATCCGTTACAGAGCATTTCTCTGCGAGTTTCAGGCTCTTTCTCTGCCGATTTTGTAAATATAAGACATCAAAAGTGCCCGAGAAACAGCAAGGCCAAATTACAGTGAGGAAAACAAATGTGGCCGGGCCGGACCGAGAGGGTTACCGGCTGGCTTAGTCGGCCACCTCTCTTATCCTCAACTTTGTGTTTTTTGTTTCAGAATTGTGGATGAAAATAATAAGTCAAGACAGCAGAAATTTGCCGGTAGGCCAAAGCATACTGAGGTGTGGAAAGCAAGGGAATGAAATACAAGGGCCATATTTTCTCAAACTGAAGTTACTTTTTTTGAATTTCTATTTTAAATATTATCTAAAGTATACTTTACTTACTTTAAGTACCTATGAAATTTATTTAGCTTATTATTAACTTTAGTTTATGTCAAGACGCATTTGATTTGAATGTAATTAACTACTGAGGATCTCAATATCCATGCAGTGTTTTCTATTAATTTTTAATTAAAAACAACAGGAAATCTTAATTAATTTAAAAGTGCAATATGAATTTAATTGTTTTCAACTGTGCTTTTTTAAAATCAGAAATCACATTCTTAATGTTGACATCAGTGTTAAGGTAAATTCAAAAGATACATTCCAAGTAATGAAATCGTCAATGTAGCCATTAAGAGATATTTACTTATATATACTTAATATAAGTATAAAAAGAAACAACATAAAACCCCTGTAACAATTCATCCTGTGCAAATGAAAAGCCCTGGGTATATTAAATGTTTTTGATAACGTAGTCTGGGCGTTCTCATTTTAAGAGGATTCTTTAAGATGATAAATTTATGTGGAATGTGCAGCTTCCTTCGCCTTCCGTATTTCCACTCAGTTGGGGAACGTTGCATAAATGACTTCATATGCTTTGCGCTGTCCCACACACGATTTGTATGGATTTAAAACACATGTGGAATTATTCTGGTCTGTGGCTGATTACTGCCTTTTTTATTAATGAAGAGAAAGAAGTCTGTGGAAACGACTATGTATGTTTAGTTATATTGTTTATAAACCATCCCTGGCATTTTTCAAGTTGAAAGAAAAATCGGGAGTGTACCATTATAATATTTAAGATGCCAGTATGACCTCTGTCTCCGACTCTCCCTCTCATTACTACAAGCACTAAAAATAATGCTTGTAGTAAAAATAGTGCCTCTTAGTGAGTCCATTGTGCAGATTACCAGGGGCTTGTATTCATAACAATATACTTAAATACTCTTGTGCCTCCCCTTAGAAGAACTTATGGACAATCTGATTTGTGATTTCTGATTATAATATTTAGCTAAATGTTTAATGAATATCCAATAACTCGCCTTCTTGTTTATGTCACAAATATTGATTTATATTAAATATAAGTAATCAATAATTCCAGCAGCACGGTGGTGCAGTGCTTAGCACT
>JAODKN010000082.1:2478610-2505828 GCA_026774425.1 Petrocephalus zakoni
TTGTGAGGTTTCCTCCAGGTACTCCATTTGCCCCCCACAGTCCAAAAACATGCTGAGGCAAACTGGAGTTACTACGTTGTTTAGATCTCTATGAGTGTGTGTGTGCCCTGTGGTGGGTTAGTATTCCATCCTGGGTTATTCCCTGCCTGTTGCCTCTGCTTCAGGCTCCGGGACCCCATGATCCTGCAGGAGCAACTGAAAAAGGCTGAAGGCCTTCTGCTATATATTCTATGCGCGTTCTTTGACTTTTTACATCTTATGCTTTTGATGACCTTCATTTCCAGGTATCTTCCTGTAGAATGATGTATTATCTGCTAGATCAGTGTTTCCCAACCCAGTCCTTAGGGAACACCAGACAGTCCACGTTTTTGCTTCCTCCCAGCTCCCAGCCAATCGGGAACACCGAATACATGGTACAGGCATGCTGGGAGCTGAGAGGAAGCAAAAATGTGGACTGTTCAAGGTTCCCCAAGGACTGGATTGCGAAACACTGCACTAGATGATGTGACCTCAGAGTGACTCCTCTTTAGAAAGCAGAGGTGGTCCAGTCTGTGCTAGAAGCATCTGGCATGGAAGGTGGAGGAATCCCAGCCAGATTGTGCTAGGATGTGGCCAGGGAGCCAGCGCACAAGAGCCCCCCACAGGTCTGGGTCAAGGCGGAGACACACACCCTGGGGTCAAGTGTGTCCCAATGGAGTCACGCCCCACCCAGCCCTGAAACAGATGCTGGCCTAGAGCCTTGGGTAGCCGGCCACGCTTCGTGGTGTGTGGGCACATCTTTTTGCCACACAAAAGCTCTCTCTGGGGACACAGTTTGGTCGATTGTTTCACATAGGGAGTAAACAGCCTTAATATGGGTCACAAATGGTTTCTGTGATAAAGAATTAAAAAATGAATAAAAATATTCAGATATTTGGTTCCCGAAGGATACACTGTATGAGCATAGAAATAAATTTATTAGTTTACTGTTTTTTGCTGGATTTTGTAATGTAACCCTCTGGTAATTACTTAAATATGATACGTTTTTTGTGACTATTTTTGCTGTTTTGCTATTCACCTCATTTCTGTATTAAAAAGATCTACTGATAATCTCAGTAATGTAACTTTTTCATCAAACTGGCTGAAATGTACAGGGTTTTGTAAAGTAATGTACTGGTACTATGTGTCATGATCTGCCTGTATAGCTAAATAATACAATACTGCCACATGATTGCAACAGCCTTCAAAAAAGTGAAGTACCACCATCAACAAATCTATTCTGGCACACATCGCATTCACTTCATACATAGACAAGAACATCCGGAGTGATCACAGACTTGACATGCAGATGCAGAATGATCTGGTAGTTAAGCTCTAAACCTGAATGTATTTTGTAACTCCTTTGCTTCATAAACTCAGGCTTTTGATCTTCTAGATCAGAGTAGAAACATCAAAGATAAAACTCGCCGGCACGGCAGAGAGGCTAACAGCTGTAATTGGATCTGTGCCGTATGGCCAGAGGAGACGCATGGTCCACAGCGGCACGCAGACATTTCTAGCACTCAAACGGACGCCAAGCAGCCTCAGGGTGAATGTTTCTTGTGAAAATCTATTTCACAATTTAGTCATGACACAAAAAATTCCCTAGTATGAGAGATGCTCATAATTACGAACATTTCAGTGAGTATAATTTTTTATTTACACAAATGATTACTCGTTTGGAACTGTTGTTACATCAGTAAATGCTAATTATTAGCTTTTTTTGGCTGTACCCCTCCCATCCACAAAGTGGACACACGCTGACCACTATATAGTCACAAATTATGTTTTTTTTTCAGTGCTCTGTACGGGAGAATTACCATGCATGCATTTAGATCACCGGGACCTCACTTTTTCACGTTAACGCAACAGTGTACACCTATTGGAATTGAGAGAACATTGCTTGAAATGATTGAATTGTTTGATTGAACACTTGTGAATTAACTTACTACAAATTATTTGTTTAGTATGGGACATGATTTGAATGAATTTTGATGTAAGGAGTCACTTGTATTGAAGATACAAGTATATCTTCAATACAAGTCTGAGGAAGAAAAGAAGTAACTCTTCTTAATCCTCTCTCAGATGAAAACTGCATATGCCCACTATTTGACGACTTTTAACTATAGATACAATACATTGTCCTCTGTCTGCTGATAGCATTTGACATCTGATTGACCAATGAAAAATGTCTTATGATGTCATCAATTTATTAATAATACTTATGTTGGCAGTAGTTCACATTTGTATTTATTATGGTCATTTGTATGGGTTGTCATGCATACATACAGCATTATAACGTTCCAGAACATGAGAAACATGATTCGCAAGTCATACCAAAGACTGACTGGTTTAATTACTGTTCACGAAACAGGAGATATAAATCCCTGGAATGACATGTTTTTCTCAACAAAAATTTTAAGTAACCAGATCCATTAAAAAGATCCCTTGCCAGTAACATTTTTAATAATCTTTAGTAACTAGTAATTAATAAGTCTTTAACCATTTTATCCTATTGCACATATAAAAATAAAATGTAACAATTATTTTCCCATGAGAAATTTCTTCACCTCTAACGTGTAACTGAACTGAATCTCTTGTTTTGGTCACAAGGTCACTCCTTCCTACATAAGCCGGAGACTGTATGTTCCCAGAATTAAATTCTACCCCAGAACCCAGTTCTAAACCACTGCATGTTAGACAGATACCCCTCTTTCTTGCACAGGATTTGCAGGTCCTTAACAAGGGACCATGCCTGACCTAGATTCTTTGAGGTTTGTGTCTGAACGAGATGCATGGATTCTGCAAACTTTTGTCTTCTTAAAGTTAAAAAAATGATAGATCTTTTCTGACTGATCTCTCAAGGACGTAAAAAGTAAAGTGACTGTGGCGTGGGAGTATGGCAGCACTTGACTGGTTAGAGACAGAGGGTATGGTTCCTGCCTCTTTATAAATATTCCCAGCACCTGCCTCTGTAGTGGCATGCCTGCTTTTCCAGTGAAGGAACATGTTTTGTCCGATAAGAGGAGGAGCAAATCGAGGAGCTGAACCCTCCCCTTCTGAAACTGGATTGGCCCTTACGGTATCCCCCAATTTTCATTGGCTCAGAGTGATGTCAGTCGGAGAACATGTGATACATTGTTCCAAAATGCATGTATGTGATTGCAGTGATTTAACAGAATTTTAAAACTGGTTAATGAGAGATATATTTCAACTAAGTCGTAAAGTGAAGTAAACTTGGCACAATGATGGTTACTTGTTAGTTTTGTGAAACAGAGGGGGAAAATTCTGAATTCTGACGTGATTCTGAATTCCAGTATGGCTCATGGTTCAAAGTTCGAGATTCTTTATTGTCATGTCTTTCATACAGGTATTTGGAGGCGTTCATTAAAGCTGCTTAGCAGCTGACACATAAGCCAGGGAAGAACCCTCATAAGCAAAACCAAGACGTCACAAATGTGCGATTTGATTTAGTCAAGGATTAGAAGAAATTAGCAGAATATGTTTCACTACAATTTTTGTCTACAGACACATGAACAACAGAACATTATGGGTAGAATTATTGTGGAATTTAAGAAAATATGGTGTTTTCAGATTTTGGGCACTTAGCCGAATGATGTCAGTGGCAGGTTTCATTATTATTATTATTATTGTTAATGAAGGGCTTCCGCCAAGCTTTGGCTGCAATGCCTGCCCTGGCTGCGATGCCTGCCCTGGCTGCGACGCCTGCCCCGCTGTGATGCCTGCCCTGGTTGTAACGGCTGCGACGCCTGCCCTGGCTGCAACGCCTGCGATGGCTGCGACGCCTGCGATGGCTGCGATGTTTGCCCTGGCTTAGACGCCTGCCCTGGCTGCGACGCCTGCGATGGCTGCGACGTCTGCCCTGGCTGAGACACCTGCCCTGCTGCGACGCCTGCCCTGGCTGAGACGCCTACCCTGGTTGTGACGGCTGCGACGCCTGCCCTGGCTGAGACGCCTGCCCTGGCTGAGACACCTGCCCTGCCTGACCAGGTTGCGACTCGAGACTTTAACGTCGTGCCACAGGAGCATGTGGGGGCTGAATGTTCTCCTGTCTTTCCTTTGCGAAAACAAATTTGGTGTCCCTTTTTATAATGACACAGGTGTGGGAAGCTGGCTCCCACAGAAATGGGAGGGTGAGCAGAGGTGGACGAAAGGAACTAGGAAAAAGGGGAGAACTGAAAACCCTGCATGTTAAAACCCTGCTGATGTTTTATCAGCCAAACTGAGTCAGAAGGAATCTATTTGTTTTCACTAAGGACTATTGCAGCCAGTTTGGAAGATGCTGTGTGCCAGTCAAGATCAGGGAAAAATATTTATTGGTTGGCTGACAGATGGTAAAAATTGAGTAATCTGGCAACCCAGGCTTGTAGAGATCTGGCAGCTCCCGAGGCCTGATGTCACAGGGTACAGGCAAAAAAAAACAAAACAACATCTGCATTTGTCTTCTGACATCGCAGCAAATTGCTTTGTCCTTCATCTCTGGGCTCGGAGAGGGGAACCAGGCCAGCTCCATGGGTGAGCTGGTTTTGCAAACAACTGCTCGGCAAATCACAGCGAGCGGCACCTCGGAATCGGCAGGTCCACACTGCCACATCACTGAAGAAAGAGCCTGACCTGGCTTTTGTAAATCCATCTGCAATTTATATGGGTAAGAGTGGGAGATTCCCTTTAAAGTGCCTTAACCCAAAGAAGGGAGTCATAAATGCTGGAAACCATTATGAGCTTTACTTTTAAACATAATGCAAACCAATCAGAATTACTCAATAGAACTGACTAGAAGAATCAATAAAATATATTATTCTGTCCTTCAATTCTTTCAAACAGAAAAATGCATACTGATTGAGTCAGCTAGTCCCTGTGGGGTTATTTATATGGTTATTTAACCTTCATCCACATATACATTTATATACATCTCAGTATATTAATATATCATTTTAAATATTGGTTCAGTTTGTTGGTTTTGAGTAATATTTACAAGGCAAAAAGTAAATGAAAAGTAGCCCTTTCATTCGTGAACTTTATATTTGATTAAAAGTGACAAGTCATCAGAGCCTTCCAGAAACTAATTCACTAATGGCGGGCGAGTGCATTTGCTTAGTCCGTTTGGGGTGACATCACTACACGTCAGACACGGCAGGTCTTCTGAACCGGGGTAACGTAGTGTTACACTTAACGCTGATGAATCACATAACAGATGGCAGTGGCACTGATTGGCTGCGAGCAATGTTGGCTGTGCATGTTGCCCCAAGTCTGGTTGAGAAAATGAGAGGGAAATATGAATGCGCTGTTGAGACTGGGCAGCCAAACTGGATAGGGAAAAGTACAGTAACATGTGTTCTTGTAACTGGTAATTGGACAGGACACTTTACTTAAATACTGGGTCTGTTGGGACAGACTGCAATGACTTCTTTCATCAACTTGTCTTGACAGATTATGTGGATGAGTTTGTCAATGTTTCAGGAAGCTGAGTGTCAACAACAATTCTTGATGAATTTGGGTTTAATAGGATGGACAGTCTCACTATTCAGATTCACCAATCAGATTCTGCTAGAGGAGGGAGGTTACTGATTATAATCGGAAGGTTGCCGGTTTAGATCCCAGGGTCCAAGGAGTGAATTCACCATTGGGTCCTTGAGCAAGACTCTTAAACCCCAGTTGCTCCATACTTTCATAAATATGTTTTGGATAAATATGTCAGCTAAATGACTGCATTATTTCATTTTTTTCAGCAATATAAATTGTATTGTGGGTGATGTTATCTGTTATGAGATCCGGGTGAAAAGTTCTGTCATATTATTAGTGCCAGAAATGTTTGCATTTGATGACATACATATTTCATTGTGTCCACCATCCCATGGACTCTGTCTACAACAGAGGTGCCCAGCTCCAGTTCTGGAGGGCCGGAATCCAACAGTTTGCAAATTTACCTACTCAAACATACCTATTAAACCTGGTAATTAGCTGATTAAGATGTGTTTGAGCAGGGAATTCTGCAGACTGTGTTGGATTCTGGCCCTTCAGGATTGGAGTTAGGCACCCCTGTTCTACACAACTCTATCCAATTGTTGGCCATGAATGACTGCAGAAAAGTCTTTTCAAACCACAGGTAGAAAGACATGGAAATTCTAAGGGTTTTATTCCGTTACCTTCAAATTTCTTAGTCCCGCTTGTCTCCGACCAGACAGTGACGCACCCAGAAGTGTATTGCTTTAAATAACAAGGGCGTATTTTAATGCTGCCATAGCCACCAAATCCCTCTGGGTACATACAGCCCTTCACCACAAAATGAAATAAAGCCCCCAAGCTATTGAGTTGTCGCTGTTGTTAAACTGGCATTAGACTTGCACATGTGCACATTTTCTGTTCTCTGCTATGTAGGTCACCTCGAACCTCTAAAGGGGTGACTCATGCTTTTTCTTTGGGTAAAAATATGGGGAGTAAGATGCAAGGAATTAACCTGCCGCATTTCCACAAGACCCACAGGGCGCCGCGAGTCGCTCGCCAACGTGAGCAGAATTACAGCAGTGTATTAAACCCCCCGTTGTTTACCTGCAAGACTCCTTTGCGAGGAAAAAAGCAGCGACCTCTTCCAGCAGCATACAAATGATCCCACTTCCTCCTCATTTATAGGCCAGCTCAGACGAATTTCTATTGTCACTTCATGTAGAAAGAAAGCTTAAACTCCCTGGAGGATTAGTAAAAGGCTGCGTATGCATGTTATATAAAAATATTCCACATGCAGTGCCTGTTGAAGTCCCTGTAGAGCGCTAGGCAAGTATTCGGTCCGACACTAAGTCAAATTAGCCGGCTAAGTTGGTGCCCCCTCAGAAAATGGCACCCTAGTTGGGCACCTAAGTTGCCTGATAAGTTTGGTGACACTATATACCAGGGACACACTGTCCTACAGAGGAGGGACAATAAAAGAGGGTACCACTACTTGGGCAAACTTGAGAAGGACAAACCACTCTGGAGATTCTTATTTTGTTGAGTTTGACATGTTGCCGGGAGCGGCTTGAATTTCACGTCTTTAACCAATCACAGTCTTCACCATATGACATTACCTCATTAATCCATTTTTTTCTTCAAACTGAAGACGCCTGCCCTGGCGTGGTGTGTAGCTCAGCTGCCTAAGTTTTGTCAACAGGAGATTGCTAATTCAAGCCTTATTATTATTATTGTTGTTGCTATTACCATGAAACAAAGATGCATCCTTACATTGCTCCCTACAGCTTTTACAGGTAAGTATGTTCCTGTGTTTCGTATCTATGACATGTGCCTTAACAAAAGATAAACACAATAAAACAGTTACTTTCTATTAAAATCTATCCATGTTGCCTAACACTAGTTTTAATTAATGTTGTGATGTCATACAATAAAGACTGTGATTGGTTAAAGCAGTGAAATGCAAGCTCCTCCCATGTTGGCAGCAGGGAGACATCAAACTCTGCAAAATAGGACATGCAAACTACTAATCTAACTGAATGACTCTCCGTTTTACTCTTAATTATGTAGTCACTGTAATGACGATGGTAGGTGAGCCATGAGTTAATTATAAGGCAAAATGTGCAAAAGCAGTACTAGGTGTCACGCTTGCGGCGGGAGGAACGACCCGTATTGCAGGCTGCTGGGTTTGAACCCCTCCAAGGGGCGTTTATTCACCAGGATAGGGGGAAACACGGGAGCAAGAGCGACAGCAAGCACGAAAGGCATTGACAATAACCGACAGGGGAGACTGGACTCAGACTGACTAAAATAGGGCAGAACATCAGGGACTAAACACAAGGCAGGTGTGCGGGGCCAACAAGCGGAGTAAGACATGAGGCAAAGCACAGCAAGGGACAGGTGCGGCCAATCAAGCCACGCCTGAGGGCAGAACCAGGGAAACGACATGGAGGGCGGGGCTGAGCATAGGTAGTATTGTATTACCCTCTGTATTTGATAAACGGTTGATTAAAAAGCATAAAACACATAAACACAAAAAAATAATAAAGAACGCAGTCATATTTTCACAGTGTGGATTTGTGTTATACTGAAAGACTCAAACACTGTATTTTTGTTGAGACCCAACTGAACTGAAACAATCAGAGCAATATGAGGACAGCTGGGCTATTTGCACATGTTTGATAGAAGTCCTCGAGCGGAACGGAGAGTCTGGGACTGATTTTTGTGTCAGGTTTTGTAAGCACTCATCAGTAAAATGAACATTGCAAACAGGACCTAAATTTTAATGCTTCTTTCTCTGAAAAAATTATTATTATTATTATTATTATTAAGATCATTATTTCCTCCATGTGTTAAGACAACACAAAAAACTTTTTTAAAATTTGGTTTTATTTCAAATTAATGAGCATGATTTTTTTTTACTACATTTTATTTGCATGCATGTATTGGGTGCTCGCTAATCATGCACTAAAAGCAGCTGAACACAGCTGACTGTCTAGGTGATTATTTGGAGTACATAAGTTAGGGGGGCGCTAGTGCATATTAGCCCAGAGCAGAGAATGTAATAAGTAACCAGTTAGATCATCAGCAGAGGCCTGTAAGCATAACAACAAACACAAGGCGTTACCTCAAATGATAATCCTAGTCCAGGCTTTCAAAGCGATTCTATATGGAAACATAAAATGATCAATATGTAAAATATGCTGCTAAATTTGCTTTATAAACCAGTCCTGCACTGGTTTTCTGGCACAGTTGGCACCTTCAGTGGGAATAAATGGCTCATTGGTTCCCGTAATGAAACAATGTTAGAAGTGTTTTTTTACTGAATATGTAAATAAAATATATAAATATAGCACAGACCAATCAGCAACGTCCATTCATTTGCATAATGTTCACCCCATGAAAGAAAACAGCTGATTTGTAATAATGAAGTGCTTCATGGTTCCTAGATGTGTTCAGTTCCACGGAAACCACAGTGGGAGCTAACTCTATTTCAGTTTTAATCTAGCTGTGGTCGATGGTACCAAAAAGCCCAAAAAATAACTAGTATTCTTTTGTGAGAAAGACACAGTGGGAAGTGGACAAGCACTGATGAGCTATCCTCTAGTGACCGTTAGGCTACAATAAGAGTGTGATATAGATATATAGAGGGGCACTGACTAAAATCTGTTCTGTTGGTATCTGACGTTGATACAGAAATTTTTGCTGACTGATGTTATTACGGTAGGAGTACAAGTTTATTACAGATATAAAAGAAGCAGTAAAAGATGACTCATTCATTCCCTGTCCTCCTTGACCCCCAGTGGTTGGAATCAGGCATTGCAAATATGCCAGCGGTTTGTGCACTGCTCTAAACCATCTACACCAGGGCTCTTCAAATCTGGCCCTCTATTCCAAATCCAGGCCTTGTTTTCAGTTTTCCCGGGTAGTTATAATCGCTGATTCTGATTGGCCACAGAGGTTTCACAGGTAAAGGATGCTGGAAACTCAGCAGGGCTCGGCCCTTGAGGACCGTGATTTGAATAGCCCTGATATACACTGTAACCGTATACATGGCCAAAATCAATGTAGACATACATTTCCCCACTTTTGCAGAAATTCTTTGAGCAAGTGGGAGGTGAAGTGATGGCGAAAGGTGCGTAGTTGTGTTACTATGGTGATGCTGGTCATATAGGGTCACCTAGATGGAGTGGATGGATGGATGACCAGGAACAATTTTAGAAAATTTTCAGGTGGTGTCGTAATACGGGCCATAATTTGTGCAAAAAGGCTGGCCTTATCATTAGCCAATGATATTACTTGAGTCAGTGAGTGACACCAGGGGCCAATCAGCTAGGGTCTGTGCCCCGTAGCCCCACCCAGTATAGACCCCTGTCTACGATGTATCCATAAGCGTAGCATTTTCATATGCTCCGCCTTTTTTCGGTTAAGTTTGCATGTTCTATATAGGCCTTGGCCCATTTTGTGTTTTTTCCCCCCCACAATTTCTCTACAAAAAAGTCCTGCAGCTTGACCTTCATCCGATGAGCTGTCACAGTGAGTTTCACTTATTGTTCCCCGTGGTGACATCACATTCTGTGACAATTTTCTCATGGCACACTCAAACTCCACACCATTTCCCAAAAAGCCCAATTGTTAAGACCAAAAATTATACAGTTGCACAAACATTTCAGTTCTAGTCCTCTAAAGGTTTGCAAGGATTTAAATATTATTTTATTGTACGTATCTCCCTAACCTACTTAAAAATCTCCCCATATGGCTAATTTCTGTACATATAAAAGTCGGTTGCTGTTTCGTAAAGTTTTGTCAACACTTGAACGGTTGTTATTCAGTCTTTTTCAGCTGCCTTTGTGCTAAAAAGATATCAAGCATGAAGGTGGCTCTCAGAGCCTCTGGCACTGTCCTCAATATCATGTTTTGGGCACCTTTGCATGCCGCAGATTTGCTCGCATCAAGGGCAGACAGACATCATCATTGCTGCGCAGAAGCACCACAGCAGCTACTTGTCTTGAGTCATGTCTCCCATGTTTATTTTTTAGAGGGCTGAAGATAGCTGTTATATTTAAAAACACCAGCTAGCAAAAAATAGCGAAGGGCAGAAATGGAGGGGGGTGGTTCAAAACCATCGGTCGCTGCGTAGCTTGGTGTTTATATATTTTAGCGTTATGTAGCGGTGATGATCAATTTACAGTTACTCCACTGATTCTGTTTCTCAGGCAGCTCTACCTAATGAAATTATTAAGGGTGCACAAGAAATTGAGTGGATAAATATTTTTTAACAATGAGTGACACAGCAGATACAATTACATGGGAATATTAAAGCAGTTCTGAAGCCATAATTAGCCTCAAACTTGGAATTGAATTGTTTGCTTTGGGGTAATTCTTTGGCTCTTTTTTTGTTGTTGTTGCCTTCTGCCTCTGTGTCGTTGTTATATTCATTAAATATTCCCGCTTTTCTGGTGTCTCCGCAGCTAGACATCAACAATGCCAGCCAGCTGGAAACACGCCAGTGAAAAAGACCTGATCTTCATCGCCTTTGACTTCGGAAGTTTATCCCATACACTGCTATATGCTTCCCACTTCACTGGAATCACTGTAGCCATCGCTGGTCCTCTCTCAGTAGATTCTGCAATAACAGAACACTGCAGTGCAGTTAACTTAAAATTACATTATTTCATAGTCCTTGATTTTTGAGTTACAGCTACAGACATTGTATTCACATAAATAGTGCTGTGCAAAAGACTGTGGTAGAAAAGCTATTTATCTAAAGCTATTAAAGGTATTTGCTCAATACAATTTAACATTAGAACATATGAATATTAACAGTCACACTATTAAAAAATCACAAACATTTCTTATGTTCTCCTAAAAGCAGGAGTGTCAACAGGGGCCCAAAAACATTTGGAACATAATTGGATTGGTGAGAGTTGGGAGCCTAATTGGGGCCCTTTCATGGGACCTAAAATGTTTAGCGGCACCCTTGCCTAAAATGGCTAGATAAAAGATTGCTTTGGTTCCCGAACCTCTCCTCAGGGGCACCTCTGCCATGCCATTCCATATTCATTAACATTCACCATCGGCTCACTTAGTTACTTGAATTAATTAGTTAAATAGCTTAATCAGGTATCGATTAGCTAAACGTGGTCTGCAAATTCTGGAGTGACTTCAGGAAAAGCTAAGCTAATACACTCTGCCAGATTTAAAATCATTGTTTGACACCAACATGTAGATCATTTAAACATGATTGTTTTTGGCAGCCTAAGACTCTTGCACTGTGATGCAGACACACAAAGGACTTGCTGGAAGACTTGCAGAGAGTGCCACCTGCTTGGTGTTGGCCGGATTTGGCTGGGTGGGGCCCTAACCCGTCATCCGTCACCACATGGAGGGAGGAGTGGGGGGCGGCATCTTGCTGTGGGAGAGGCTCCGCTTTGATGTCACAGCTGCTTTTTCTCATCAAAGGGGAGGGGGCCACGCACACAGGCCAGCGTCCGTGGGTTTGTATCAACTGGCAGGCGTGGCGTTTTGTCTTTCCGAACACTCTTCTCAGTGCACGGGATGATGGATCTCCAGTCTTGGGAGACTGAGAGCTGTGTCAGACAGCTTTATTCGCATTAGTGATTCTTTCTAGATTAAATTTACTGATACCCGCTGAAAATATATTTCTCCATGCTCCCCACTGTTCTCCATGTTCTCCACTGCTAAGGCATTTTTGACGCACTGCTAAGGCATTTTTGACGCATTGCTAAGGCATCTTTGACGCACTGCTTTCAAGCCCTCGTCACCCGCTTTCAGTTTGTTGTGTGGTCCAGCTCCTGACCCAGCACCGGAACTCACCCAAAATCGGGTCCCAGTAGTCGCTAGGCCCGGGCCTACACTCCTGCCCCAATCCCTTCCTGAGCTTCCTGAGCCCTCTCCTGCCCCAGGCTATCTGCCCCTGCCCCCCATCTGTCAGTACAGCCCAGCTGTTTCTGCCCTAATATCCTCCCAGCAAATTGACTGCTGATAAGAATCAAGGAGCCCCTTAATATATGTCAATAGTCCGTTAATACGCCTCTCTTACTCTGGTGTGAATCTCCTGTCTGTGGTTATTTAATCACTCATATCCATTGGTGGCTGCTATCATACCACGGAAAACCTATGATTATTAACAGCATAATGTATATCACCTGAAAATAATGTATATCTATTTTGTTTTCTTACTGTACTTAAGCATTGTTTTGAGTATTTGATTAAACTGTCTACTCCTTTAAACTATTTACATCCTCTTCAGTTTTGTCTCTTACACAATAACGTTAAACATTTCCTTTGTACTTTTGAATGATTTCTTTTCAGTTCAGTGACCGAAATGGCTCTGAATACAGTTGGTTATGCTCTGAAATCTACTGTCTACTCATTTTGTCGTTTGTTAGCCTTTGTGACATGTTTTTTTTTTGTCCCTTTTATCTTTTTTGAGTAAATTGCTACCATGCTAGCACAAATTCTGTAAAAAATAGGCATAAACAAGCTAGTCATTGTAAAACTGAAAAGGTAGTTATACGTTTGCTTTTGAAAATATGCGCAAATGATTGACAAATTCGGAAAAAAGTCGCACCCGGGTGACACCTAAGTCTGACAGGCAGCGGAGCGGATCTTTCTAAAATGTGATTCTCTGGAGGACCCCTGATTCATTATTAATTTTATATTTTTATTAGTATTGGGGCAGTCAGATATATGTCAGATATGTTGTCTATTTGTACTGTAACCAACCGAGAGAGAATAAAACAATACATATAATATCGATACTTCATTCATCCCCATGGCAAATTGTCTGTTTGCTAACCCCGTCATGCCCCTGGTGAGGGACAAACATACAAGCTACAGCATGATTTGGAGGTCACATCACTGGGTCTGCCAGCGTCCAGCGCTCTTGGATGAACTGCGGTTAAGGGCCTTGTTCACAGCGGCACAACTCTGCCAGGCACAGGATGTAAAGAGGGGAGCGAGTCCTAACCTGCATAGCTGCACACTACCTCAGTGATACAATGCTTTTCAGAGAGGCCCTACCTAAACATGTGGCAGATCACCAAACCCTGATCAAAAAGGATTGCCATTCTGCAGGCCTTGTTTACACTGTAATTTTAATGTTGTTTTATTTCCAAAATACACCAAAGGCAATTTCCACGCTGAAATTAAATTTCAGAAACACATGATAACCCCATCGTTAAATGAAAACATTTTATTAGCTAATGGATTCATAGCAATAGATCTAACAAGACCTTGGAACTGTTTACAAAATGCTGCTCCCTCTCCCCTCCCTTTTTCAACATACAAGAATAACCATCATTAATATCTGTAATTATAGAAATTCAATATAAGTTTAATGGCTGACATAATGTGGTTCAATGTACACGTTTAAGGTCCATTTGCAGCAAATGCGTGTAAGTGTTTTAAGTAATGACGAGGAAACACCACATCTAAAAATTATTTACATCTAATGCGAATAGCTGTGTTTCATTATACACAGGGAAAATGTAACTGCATGAAATACAGACAGTCTCATCACATTGTGATAGAACTAGGGTCCATAACTAGGGAAGGCTGGCGCAAAGTCTGACAAATATGACAACAGATATAATGAACACACTTCATTACGTTGTTTATAGAATAAAAAAATCCATGTCTATCCTAGAACATATCAAAAATTAATGGTAACAGCAAATAATAAAAAAAACACAAAATTTATGTATGCGTAGTTGGTGAGTTACTTCCGTACATGGTGGCATATTTTTTTCCTACAGCTTTCATGTTCTCTTAACTTGTCTGATGACACCATTGGCCATGATCTCAGCCCTCTAGCTATCCATCACCAGTAACAATGAGGATAAGAAATGTAAATGTAACGTTAAGTACCTTTGGTAACATATCGGACACCGACAAAGATCAGAACCAGGAAGTTTGTAAAGACCCAAAAAAAAAAAGCCCTGAATTGCGGAGATAAATATTTTTTGACAGAATGTTAAAATAAGTCTTCAGTCTGATATGGAACACATGAACTATAGCAGGTAAAATGGCGATAAACATTGCTCCCTAGACAGTCAAGCGTTAGGCAACATCAGAAGCCAGAAGGCGATGGAGCCTCTATTATACAGACGACACTTAGAAAAGAAAGAGCATTTTCCCCAAGACCCTCTGAAGCCGTGTGTGTGGAATTTCAACAGTCTTCGGCAAAAAGAAAGCTAGCGGGGAGTCCGAGGCCAGGCTGCCAGCGTCTCCATCCTCCGAGGGTCCCTTTCATCAGCCGGCACTCCAGAGACTGAGAAACAATCAAACTGCCCCTCAGCGATATAAAAGAGCAAATAATTAACAACTGCCCTCCAATGTCAGTCTTCTCTATTTGGAACGCACTCAAAAGGTCCAACACAAGCTCTCTTACTTGTACACCAGTCATCCAGAGTCTCGGGGGGTGGGGGGGGGGGGATACTCTACCCGTTCTGTAGACATGGGGGTATCTGTACATAAAGACTCAGTTTTGGAGTTCATCACACGGGCAGGGGGGGCTCTGAAGATTTAGCTACTTGAGCACCACCACTTCAGCCGTTGGGTTCCTCTTTGCAGATGCAGGTGCATTCCTCATGGTGCTCCAGGGGTACGTCCGTGAGGGACTTCTGCAAACCCTTGCCCCCGCCTCGGTGCCTCAGCTGAAGAACCTATCACAGGAAGACGAGAGACCATCTGGCAACTCCGTTTTGCTATACCCTAAATCCCGGTATGCAAGAATGCCAGTGAAGGGCACCCTACCTGGTGGTACTTCTTGGTGACCCTGGTGGGCACACACTGGCAGTCGCGGCAGCCGTATGAGCAGCATGCGCAGTTCCCTCCGCACCGCTTGACCAAGAGACAGCTGGGCCAGAAGATGGTGTCGGTACGCCGCAGCTCTTCGCGTAGCGAGACGGAGAAGTTGCGTGGCGTGCAACTGTACAGTCTCACCTCCTCCTTCAACACGTTCAGGTCCACTGCGCCTGGAGGTGCCAGCCCGACAACACCAAACGACACGCATGACGCATATTACTCATATTCCAGTTGAACATCAATTTTCAATGTACAAGTACTCGCTGTGTGGGAGATCATGTTTCCCTTTTCGAGCCTATGAACAAACAGCACCTGTCGAAAGCTTGAGTACACTTGCTGGAAACTAGCAAGTACAGTAGAACCTCGGTTCTCAAACTTAATCCATTCCAGAAGGCTGTTCAAGAACTGATTTGGTCAAAAACCTAATCATTTCTCCCCAAGAGTAATAATGTAAATTGGATTAATCCATTCCAGGCCCCAAACCGATTGCCTATTTAAACCTGTATAAATCCATGCCTAATGCTAAAACCATAAATTAAAACTTTTAAACAGAAATTTAACTGCACTTAAAAATGTTAATGGTACACAGCAGGTGGAGATGCTATCATCGACTAACTGTTTTTCTCTTCCAAACAGTTTTTCCTACCTACCTAGTTACCCTTGTTTCATACTGTAAGCACTTTCACCCCTTTACCAATATCAGCTCCTTTGATGGACTTTTTATGTTTTATTATCGTGCTAATTAACAATTTTGCCATTCCATAGTCTGTAGCGAGATCAGACACGTGAACATACTTTGCATTTAATTCCTTTTTAAGCTCTATCATGGTTCTCATAGTAAGCGGAGATGCTTACTATGCGAGCGCTAGCAGAAGAATGACTCATATGCACGCAGTCTCTCCTTTGTTTATACGTAAAAAGATGCATGCTTTGTCAGGTTTTAGGACAAAAGGGTTGGCTGGTTGAGAACTTAAAATATGTCTGACAATGAGACATTTTTTCACCAAACAATATGGTTGAAAACCGAATTGTACGAGACGCGAGATGTTCGAGAACTGAGGTTCCACTGTATACATACAAACAAAACAAAGCACGTTCATGAAATTTGAACACTGTCTCTAAGCTTTAGATTCTTCAAAATGGCCACCATTTGCATTGATAAGAGCTTCACAATGAGGTTGTCTGGTAAGTTACAGTTAAGTATCAGCAGGAAACTATCGAAGATGTTTTCCCAGCAATTCCCATCGATGTGGGGTGCTTGCGGGGTGCTTTGCTTTGACTCTTGAGTCCATCTGGTCCCCTAAGAATTCCATGAGGTCGGGGCACTGGGCAGGGCTGGCCTTTACTTTCAGTCGGCCTTCAATTTCCTTCTTCTCCGGATAGTTCTTGCACTAATTTGAGGTGTGTTTTGTGTCTTGATCTTGCTGAAGAACGGCAAGATGCCCACTCAGCCATGATCCTGATGGAATGTTATGGATCTGAAATATGTTATGATAGCTAAGCTGTTTAAGATTTCCATGGATTTGGTAAAGATAGCCAACTCTCACCAGCAAAGCAACCCCTGACGCTGCTTCTTCCATGCTTGATAGAGAGAACCACACATGCAGAACCCATGCACTCACCAGCTCCACGTCATACAAACACATGCCTACTGAACCTGAGTATTTCAAATTAGTCTATAAAACCAACTTCCGTTCCTGTTAGTAGACTAGTATACAAGGGTTTAGAGCACAAATAATTATGGTTTCAAGCAGTTGTGCGCTAACTTTCCACTGGTTCTGTATATGTATTTCAAATCTTTGCATACCTTGAAATTTGGTATCAGGTGCTTATCCAAAAAAGGGTTGCAGGTACAGGTTGCCCAATAAAGAGAAGACCAGAGCAGAGAGAGAATGCAATGGGGTCATGGACTGTTTGGTGATGTTTTGATAAATAAAACATTATTCCCGTGGGGCGGCACTGTTGCCCAACACGGCAGCTCTGGCAGGGGCTTGATGGCCTCTATTTGGTGGTCAGGTGGTCAAGTCCCCGAGACCCAAAGTACAGCTCCGTGTTTGCGGTTGGACAACGATATCCAGATATTCCCAGAATATGCTCTGGATCACAGTGATTACTCAGCGTTTCTTAACCCAGGCTTCGGGACCCCCAGCCAGTCCGCATCTTTGCTCCCTCCCAGCTTGTAACGCAACTACAATCAGGTATTCGGAATTCTCGATTGGTTGGGAACTAGGAGGGAGCAAAAATGTGGACTGTCTGGGGGTCCCTGAGAAACACTGTTCTAACTGGATTAATTAATGCATAGTTATAGGGATTATATCAGTAAAAAAGATGCCTAAGGCAGGAAAGGATGACTGTGGTTGTTTTTCCTAAGTGAAAATAATAGGTTAACTAACTAGACAAATGAAGGGAAGTACCTCTGGCTTTCCTGTGATGAAAGAAGGACTTGCCCAGCACGGGCCATGCTGGCTTGTAGAGATCCTCCATGTCGAGCTGCCATTGATCCGGCTCCAGGTATTTCATGACCTCCTCCACTGTGCTAAGGCCAGACACGGCCTCAGTCAGCACCTCCAGGCTCTGTAGAGAAGGGGGCAGCACCGCTGGGGCAGCCCGCTCCGCAGCTTTCTGCATTCAAGATAGGAGGGAGTGTTTATTTTCTAATGATGTCCCGACACAGTGGGGAGCAGGAGCAGGAATGGTGGCTCAGGAATGCATGTTCTCCTGATACTCTGGTTTCCTCCCAAAGTCCAAAACCGCACTCAATGTTTCAGAAACTGGTCCTCAGGGACCCTCATATTTTTGCTCCCTCCCTCGAGCAGAGCTGGGAGGGTGCAAAAACATGAACTGTCTGGCGGTCCCTGAGGACCAGGTTGGGAAACAATGCTTTAGGTGAACTGGTGTTGCTAAATTACGTGTAGCGTGTGATTTTATGTATGTATGTATGTATCCCACAATGAACTAGAGAGTGTTTCCCTGCCTTGAGCTCTAGACTGATTGGGACAGGGTCCAGCCCCTCCCTCCTCGAAACCCTGTACTAGGTGGTTTGGATTTATGACCCTGACTCACCTTGTTTTGGTTTTATTAAACGTCCTGTTAGCAAAGCTAATTTCTTTTGCTTGCTGAGAGAGGAGTCATAGCAGGAAACTAAATGTGTTTCATGTTTGCCCCTGAGGACACTTCTGGTTGGTATGCTGTGGTACTTAAAAGGATCAGGAGATAATGTTATGTCTTTGTCACAGACTGAACTAATTAGTATATATTAAGTTAAAATATTAAGCATACTCTGCACTCTACGCTGCATCAAACACAGGACAAATGTGTCCTAGGCTTCGTTTTGGCAGCTCTGATCTTGAACGCTGCAGCTTTGTAAATGCTGACAGCACTGTGCTGTTTAATGGGGAGGATGTTTAGTGGGCGAGGCTATCTGGAGCACCAACCAATCATGGCACTCGGGGTCTGCAGGGGGAAGGGGGCGGGGTTCGAGTGATGTGAGCTTGTGGGGTGCCCACTGACAATGGGCAGGAGTTCCCTGGCATCCTGGCTGCTTGCTGTCCCAGTTCACTTGATGTTGATGTTGATCTTACACACTTCAAAGAACCACAGTAAGGCTCCTAAACATACACTGGCAAACGCACACATGGCTGTCCCCACCACGACTTTGATAGCTGCTCAGAAATTATAACTAACCTTCAGGTTTCCAGGAAGACTTTTAAACTGTTCCATTTTCTAAGTGTAATCTGTACTAAAAACCATTTCGCTCGCTCCACAGAGTAATAGGAAAGAAATGTAAAAAAAACCCCAATATAATAAGGGAGAGCTGAACAGTAATATCCATTTACGTTTAATATTCACCTTCGATTAAAATATTAATGTGGTGAAAAGGCTTCAATATTTTATATATTTGATATGTTTCTGGAGAAAATCCAAATGTATCAGATGGGAGCAGGGGTTAGTGTGAGTTTGTCTTTTTCTCAGCTCCTGTATCTGAGCTGGGTTCTACGTCTGTGTCACCCTGTGGTTTGGGTGAGCAGATTACAGTCTGCTGTAGCTGTAGTCAGAACCTGTCAGCCCCAAATCCTCATGGGCAGCCTACTGCGCTGATCCCCAATCCAGCTGAGCATCTAATTAACAAATTAACCTTCTTGCAGTACGCTGCACCCTACAAGACCTATAGTTTGAAATCCCCCATTTGAGCTGCTGTTGACTGGAGACCACAACTGGGTCCAATTCAAGAGCCCAAAGTTCCCACACAGTTGGAAATGCGGATCTATGACGTACTGCTTACTGCATTATCATATCATTAACATAAACTTGAATACCAGTGAATAGTTGTAGGAGGTTGGAACTATTGTGTGCTGTCAATCACTACACAGTAACCAATAGGTGATCAACAGTGCGTGTTAATCACGCCCACAGCCAGACTAGACGCTTCATTCCTCTTATTTGCAAAGGGCCCAAATGAGCTTGATGGGCTGAATGGTCTCCTCTCGTTTGTAAATTTCTTATGTTCTTATTTTCTTATGTGTATGCAGGTTTTTGGCATAACCTTTAGGTGAGCTGTTCAAACCCGGGTGTGAGGACTCGTTAGCCAATCAGTCCTCTAATTAGTAATCTAATTAAGGAGTTGCAGTGAAATTCTGTATACCCAAAGGCCTTTTCTGGATAAAATTGCCCACCCCTGCTCTAATTGTTCCTGGAAATAGGTCTCAAGGTTGGCAGTATAAACACAATGAATCAGCTATCCACAAAATAACAGTAATAAAAAAAGTGCTATGATGATGCAAAACATCGATGAGTACGTTAATGTACTATAGCACTGTATTTTAGCATATTTTACAAATATTTCTCATTTTGACCATTTTTCTTGCTTTATTTATTTTTCAGTTATTACATTTCTGAGCACAGCTCCTACCTTCAGCAATAAAGCATTAATATAAAATTTAAAACAAGCCTACTCTTAATCTGATTATTGAGCTATTATTTATCCTATGAATGTCCCATCTGGACAGAAGACTGGTGTGTGTAGATGTAGCTATGTATTAAAGTCATTATTAAAATATTATGAAAAAATAATGAGAATATGAGAATTCTGTGAATATCTGGAAGCCAGAAACAAAAGCCTCTCTCTTCTTTACAGTTTCTGTTAACCTTATTTTGGGCCAAATTAAAGGGAGATTTAATTTTCTTTTTCTATCGTCTTGTAGCTTTGGCATCGCTCACAAAGCAACACAAGCAGGATACTGTATTATACATTTTTTTTGGCATTAATAAAAACAACGAAGGCCATTGTATTGCAATGGCCTGAGCGAAAGGTGTTTGAGAGTGAGGCTTTGACAGGGAGAAAACAGCTTAGTAAGGATAAAGGTCAGGAATCCGTAAACAAACAAACAAACAAACAAATAATTGCAAGAACCATCAGTAAGATACTCGTGTTTGATGGGACCGGTCGCGATATCTGGAGGAAACGTGTGAGATACTAGACATTAAATGATCCAATGCGAGCGAAAACACGCAGCCACAATGAAGCCTCTTTTTATCGCACTCTGAACATCGCTCCACTGCTAAACCTATTAAGCATCCATAAGTCCAAAAAAATAAAAGCTATTCGTCCCTTTGGTTTTGATCGTTAATTTTGACTGGAAAGTTTAAGCAAACGGGTTTTATTTATTTTTTTCACTGTAATAAAACCTGCTGCTTTGGTAACTAAAACGCTGTGTCAGCTTGACGGTAAAACATCGTGACGATGTTGGATGCGGGGGATACCTCTGTGTATTGTTGCGAATTAAAGTTGGACACGTTCAAAAGGCCGACTACAAAGGAGGGGGGGGCATTATTAGCATTATTTACAGATCGAGCTACCAATGAACCCACGGCTTAATGGTAAAGTGCTTCATTTAGCGACGTCACCGCGCCGATTCGGACACCCGTCCCTGCCTTTGGCACACACTTCAGTGGCTGGCCCCCCGCCCGCACTGCCTCAGCAGCGATGGCAAGCTACCAGGCTGCCCAGGACCCCATCACATCCAAGTCTCTCCACTTTGCTGTGCTAAGTGTTGGATAACAAGGACCTTTAGTACAGGACTGGGAAACAAGGCTTCTTTGAGTCAGGGGGGGGAGGCGGGGGGGCGTCATTGCTGACTGATGTGTGAGAGACAGTTTCAGTCCGGTCAATCTGCCTTCTGTGCTTCTTGTTTTAACAACCTTCTTGCCCCAGAAACGGATGCTTCCAGAATCTCTTCCGAAAAAAATTACGGCTGAGGGGGGTGGGGGTACTTTATTGCGCTTTTATGTTCCCCTCGTGGAAGCGGTGAGGAGGAATTGCCGCAGTTTTTTTCTAGCGCGGCCCCCGCAGCTGGGGGTTTCAGTAGCTCTGGGTTTACCGCGGGGGGGTGGGGTGGCGGTACAGAGGCCCGCTGTCTCGCGTGAGGTCCCGCGGCTAAGGAATGCGCGCGGGAACGCCAGGCCTGGCCTCACCCCCGTGGACTCTATCACCCGGCACCCAGGCCTGACAGCAATAACAGACTGGCTCCCTGCAGGGAATTACATTGGCTGCCTATCTGTGTTAAAATGGGGCTTGATTATTACTGCCTGCCTCACCTGTACCGGCTCTCTGGGGACCATTTATTTAGTAAGTGCTGAAAACACACAGCCTGAGGCAATAGTGTATTATAAAACTTTATTCTTAGCTTGAATATGATAATTAAACTCGTTTAATACTAGATTTATGCACCGGAGTCAATCAAAATACATATGTATGTACAACCATTAAGGACAGTACTGGCAAACCAGCCCTAAAAATGACACTTTTATAGGAATATTAAAACAGAGAAATTTCCATAATCTCAAAAATGTCCAGCATAGCAAAATATTATGACTTGGGATAAATATTTGCTGCATGCAGGATAAGATAAGGATCCAGTAAATATCTGATAAAGAGCATTTGAATGATGTTGTTTGAATTGAACATATACTGAGAAACGGGCCCCGGAGCCGTGAGAAAGTGAAAGCACTCATCATCTGTCTGTCCTCCAGATGGCCTGACATGTTATACAATGAACAGCGCAATATGTAATGTTTACAGCCAGAGCCACTCTTATATTATTTAAAAGGCTTGAAGCAGGCATGTGTCCAGCCAACAAAAGTATATTAAACCACGTCTTTTTACATTATTTCTTATAATATCATGGGTATCACAAAAACCAGCTACCCACACGTGAGACACAATATAGCAAATGTAGCGGATATTTTCCTCGGTTATGAAAGATTAACGTTTCACTAACGAGCTCTGGTGAGCTGCCATGGCCCACGACAGGCGCCCTGCGCCCATATTTTTAATCCGCAAAATGACACACGCGCCACCACATGAGATTCAAAAAGAGAAAAGAAAAAAAACCTTCAGACGCAGTTAGTCTAAACTTTGTGTTTCAGTGTGGAGGCAAATTATTGGGTTTCTAGATATTCTCCTCCTCATGTGGTACAAAAATAACACAATGGGAGACAGGGCGTCCTCGTGACACTTTCACGAGGGCACATCTCCTCTCAGAGTAATGAATGTCCAGATTTCACTGTCCGGAAGGACCCCAATCCCAGGTCCTATTTATAGATGAGTTTAACACAAATGATAAGTCTAGACGCATGAGTCCTGGTAAAGATAAACATTGTTCTTTTTAGGATAGGTGTTTAAAATGGTCACCTTCCATTAAAAAGGATGCATTTCTGAATAGCATGTTTCACTTAAGGTTTTTAAACATTTAATAATATAATACACGAGAAATTACCAGCATGAGTGCTTCCAATGCTAATATTATGATTACTTGGGTGATGTGTATGTTTTGGTCTTGGAAAAAAAAAACACATTTGAAAACGTTTAGAGCAAATTTAAAATGGCATCCCTCAAACCCGTGGCTTAGTTTAGAAGTAAAACCATACATTAGTCCAGTAGCATTGTGACGGGCAGCCAGGCAGGACACACCCTCACTTTGCCCTCCAGTTACACCCCAGTGTTGATATGTTACCCCAGGGAGGGCAGACAGTTTAACAGCAGACATCTGAGTCTGATCTCAGCCCAAGCAAAAGGAGGGAAAAAGCAAAGGTCAACGCTGTAGCTCATGGAGGACTGAATGTGACGGTTTTCTTGTGATTAAAAAATATTTTGCTTGTATATGGACCTAGAACAGGGGTGGACAATCTTATCCGCAAAGGGCCGGTGTGTATGCAGGTTTTCGGGATAACCTTTAGGTCAGCTGTTCAAACCCAGGTGTGAGAATTCTTCAGCCAATCAGCCGCTCTTAATTAGTGATCTAATTAGGAAGTGAAAACCTGTATACACACCGACCCTTTGCGGATAAGATTGCCCACCCCTGACCTAGAAGGTGCTGCCGTTTTCTTGAAAATTCTTGCAGCCATTCTACATAAATGTAGCACTGACTTGCCACAGGGGCGGCATGGTGGTGCAGTGCTTAGCACTGTTACCTTACCCTTCTGGGGTCTGGGTTCCCATCTCACATACACAGAGGACCTGTTCTCCCCATGTTGTTGTGGGCTTTCTGGTCCCTAGTCCAAAAACATGCTAAGGTGACTCGGACTTGCCAAATTGTGTGAGTGTGGGCCCTGCCATGGGCTGGCACCCCATGCCGGCTTATTCGCGGTCGCTTCCACGAGAGACTCCTGACCTCGCATTGCAAGAGTGCATCATTTACCAGTGATTCTTAGTGCCTTTCGATAGCTGTGTCATAAGAGGCACTACTGTATATATAAAGAAATTGATTCAAATTAAAAACATTGTCAAAAGATGCCAAAAACTAGCAATCACAAACCTCTTTCCAGTGAATCCTACACCCGATTTAGAGTCTAATGTTACAAGGATATTTAATTAAAAATCTGATAATGTGCAAAAGGAAGTAAAGACTGCTACTTTTCTGGAAACAGATTACGTTAAAGGAAATGCCAAATGACCAAATCTAAAGGTTACATAAAGGCTCCATAATTTTTAATATTTATCGTTAAATCTATTCTATCAGTTCACATGCTTCATTCTTTAACACTTAAGCCATATATGGTAACACACCTCACACCCCCCCCCCTTTTTTTAACATTGGATCCTGTTTCCCATAATTCCCTGGGGCCATAGAAAGGTCAAGCGTGCTCTCAGTAATGGGAAGTTTTAACTGGAAATCCTATGATACTGGCAACTACTGGATGTGCTCTACACAAAATTTGTCTTTTCTTTCCATGAATATAAAAAATCTCAGTTACTTACTTTTTATATCCTGAGGCAATTTTTAGTGATTCAAGTGACAGTGATACTTTTAACAGGACGAAAGTTTCAGCCAACTAAAAAAAAAAATTATATACTTAAGCAATAAACTTTGCCTACGGGCAATTACGGATAAAAGGACCATCTGATAGATATCAAAATTGTAATAATAAACGTAAGTTGCACCATTGTTCAGCTGTAACAATGAGGTCCATTTAGAGTGCTGGAGTCTAGACTTGCAGGAACACTATGTAAACAGCCCCACAGAGGTGCAGCGAAAAGCCCTGTCCCACCGCAAACAGGAAAGAACGCCTCAGGATGGCATTTGATGAGTGATGGCACAATGCACCGCGGGACAGTTATCAGGCCACGTACCAAAGGAGGTGACGAGATTCGGGTAATGTAACCGGCAGGACTTGGAACAGGGCGATGATGGGGAAACAATCCCATGAACACAAAAGAGCGAGGGGGTCACATCCCACTGGCACAAGCCTTGGGTTTGCCCCAGTGGACACAAAGGTGGCGTACTGGATTGCCAACGCTGGGGGTACATTTGGAGGCGTCTTAAATTTTTAGCAGATGTTCTTATTCTAAGTGATGTCCAATCAAGAAAGCAAGGTCAGACTGTGCATCAAAGATCTGGAGATTAAGGGCCTTTCTCAGGGGCCTACTGGTGAACTCACTCTAGGACTCTAGGATTTGAACCAGCGACCTTCTGACTACAGGCACAATCTCCTAAACTCCTGAGCCTCATGCGTCTGCTGTATTGTTAGAATTCACCTTCTATCACTTTCTTGCATCCATCCATCCATTCATCCATCCATCCATCCATTTGGGCTCTGATTAGTTGGTGGTTTTATTGGTCTTGCTTCAAGGTGATTGGAGGCCAGACATTTCCCAAAAAGGCCACCCCTGTTTATCTGCAGCTGGACAAGTCATGTGAAATGCTACACCTATCCAAGGCTGCTGTTCTGTACTGATAGCTTATACGGTTTTACAGCCTTATTAAATTTGCACTAAATCTGGCAGTCAGACCAAACGGAATGCATTTCCATATTTATGAGAGCATTATGTTGGCGCAAGACTGATTAGCAAGCAATAAACAAGGTGGAGGAATGGAATTTCCCCTTAATGGAATAATAAAATAGTTAACGAATATCAATTTTTAGCAGGAGAAAAAAAAAAATCACAGTAAAAAAAATTCTCACTCAGAGAACCTGCCAACTAACAGATTACAGATTAGTGATTTTGGTCAAGGAAGCAGTACATCTGAATCAGCAAAAGTACGAGTAGTTGATGTTCATGTTTAAGAGGACTAGGGTAAGTTAGTTAAATCATAGAGCTCCTATCTGTTTGCAATTCATTGATTTAAAAGGAAATCTTGCCAGTAAAACACTGCAGGATAATTGCAAACTGACAGTGATTAATTCCTGGGAAAGTATTTATTAAAGTTATCTCATGGCTTTGGGAGAGTGTCGGGGGCTATGCATCATGTTTCTTCATGTGTGGTCTGGAGAGGGGGGGCCTGGGGGCCCTGGGGAGGGAAGGGGGGAACCCAGCCTGTCTGCGAGGCCCAGCTCCATCCCAGTCTCCCTAATCCCCCATTTGTGTCCAAACAGAGGTGAACCGGGGCACTAATTCACCCACAGTCTAATGCTGAGCTCAGATTGTTTGCGGGGCTCTACTGTTGGACTTGTAAGACTCCTAGGATTTGGCATGATTGCTAACAAAACATATCCCCAGCCCGATGCACGTTCCCTGAACACTAACTGACGCAGAAATGAAAAAAGTAAGAAAAAAAAACCCTGTATTATTTGAGGGAAATAAGACGTGACATTAAACCAGGGGGTGTGTGGGTTGTGCCGGTGCTGTTTTTGCAATCTTTTGTAATCTCGGCTTTTGTGGAGATGAAGTGTACAGTATTTTGATCAAACTCATTTAAGGGCACAGATTCAGAGTGTTTAGCCTGCGGTTTTCTGAGCTGGAGCTGTGTGGGTGTCTTAAAGGTGGCTCTGTGTGCTTCAGTCTCTGCGTCAGTGTCCGTGTATAAATCACGGTCTCTAAAAGTACGTGTGCTGAGTGAAATAATACTCACACACACCTGCTGTATTGCACCAAAACAAAAAATATGATTATTTTTATATAAATTAAGTATAAACTGAGCTGATTGCATTCAGCTTTTCTGCAAGTTTACTATAAAAAGTAACATACTGTAAAGAAGGGCTTCTATGTTACATTATTCAATCTCAAAAGATAAAAAAGAGAACAATGTGCATAAAATCGATCATCTATAATACCGGTAATAAATGTTAATTGCCCAGGCTGTTAAGGGACATGGCACTTACCATAGGGACCAGGGTGTATCGGATGCAGAATCCTGGCTTGGAGGGCAGATATTGATCTGACTTGAACTGGATCCGAATCTGGTTCCCTTTGGAAATGAGCTTTCCTGGGGCAGCTTGAGATCCACACCACCGGCCCAGAATGGTACCCTCGACAGGCTCGTCAATCTCTACAAAGTCATATCTTACCGGACAGAAAACACAGATACATGTCACACGGTGTATATTCAGCTATGAGATATAGGTCATGATTTTGTTTGTATACATGTTTACCAGCTATTATGGTCACATCCTAGGTGTCTGTACCCATG
>JAODKN010000082.1:2514122-2524287 GCA_026774425.1 Petrocephalus zakoni
TAAATTTAATATTTTTTGTTAAAGCATTATTTAAATTCAAGTGAGCTTGCTCCCCCCCACAGCTGCAGGGCCCAAACGCTGCATGGACGTATGTGGCCTTTGTAGTAACATCTGTTAATGAGTGCCAGCTGGAATCCAGAAGTAAATTACAGTGTTGTTCCGGCTTAGCCTGGCTGCCTGACGGTTTGCATGGTGAGGTCAAGGTACCACTATTAAAAGTGATTAAAGTTCCAGCATCTTAAAAGCTGGGTGTATGGTTTCCACGGTGATTGACGTGCTGTGGCTATGGATTTCTTGCGGGCTGACATCTCACCTGGCCTTGAGACAGATGTTCTAAAGAGGAAATGTCCCTGAAAAAGAATACAGAAGCGAACTAAAATGCGTAATTTGCTATAAAAAATTTACCTCTTAATCCACCTGTTAATTTTCCATCTTTCCTGCAAAGGCTGTACAAAAGGAAATGCTTGCCTGTCTGAAACCACAAAATTCATTAAAAAGGCATGGTCTTAAATGCACTATAATGTAATAGCTGCAGTGAGTAACTTATAAGTGAGTAACAGTATAAGATTTCCCGTGCACCACTGCTGAATATATTACATCATCTCTCTCTCATCATAATGTCTTTTTTGGGGGGAATAAAGATAATCTTGCTTTATTATTCACATTTAAATATTCTGTTCGATACAGTTTCTCTCATGGAACCCAGAACCGCAGAAAGAAGAGGGGGTAACGTGTGTAATTACAGACAGCCGATTCCCAAGTGCTGAGAAAAGACCAAGAACTTATACTGTTAATGGTGACGAGATGCAGAGGTCATCCCTTGTCAACGCTTTTGGCATATATAGAGAATCGCTGCATTCATTCCTCATCTATAACACGAAACTTGAGTAGGCCTATAATATTATTGTAATACATACAAAAAAAAACGTTCCCTTTATTGTAGTTGTCCTCTCCAGGATGACCTAACTACTTCCCAACTCCAACACCAGTCTTATTGCGCTACATAAACAAGCCTTTTGTTTACGGGGATGTTAAGTCGATATGTTTAGTGCGGTTTATATTTCGGATAAGGCACAAAAAAGGCCTGAAATTGACCTTGTAATAGAAGAGGAATAATATCACTTTTGAGCGTTTTCAGGGGTGGGTATCGCATGTTCTCTTTATGCCTTAAATAAATTAATTTATGAAATCACTGGTGAAAGGCACTTGGGCCTGACACTCGATCCCCCGGATCCCTCCGTGCTTATTGTTCATTGTTAATTTCTCCGTATTGCATTTCCTGCCCCAGCATGACGCGCTAAACAAGTTGCTCAGTGTCCTCCCGCTTCTCAGAAACAGCACAAAAATGGTATATATATATATATATACGGTAATGGTATATATATACACAGTCGTTCCTCGGTTATCGCGTTTAATCCGTTCCAGACTCTACTGCGAGAAGTGAATTTCCGTGAAGTAGGATTCTTTATTTATAAATCGAATATTTTCGTAGCTAGAGCATAGAAAACCTGTTTACTACCTTCTAAATACAGTTTTTAACATTATTAGAGACCTCAAGACATGAAACAACACACTTTAGTCACCATTACACTCGTTTTACCCAATATATTAGATAAAACATATTAGACGTTACAAATATCATATTATTATTATTGTATATTTAATTACACAGACGCACACACACAGTTCTTACACAGAACCACTAACCTATGAAAATAAGAACAAGCAGAAGGTTTAGAAGAAGCAGCACATTTAGGAGCCATCGTGGGACTTAGATAAAAGTTCTCAGAAATCACAAACAAAGATGCTTCTGATGCAGAAGCATGTATGAGAGACACAAACTTGCGTGAGGCTGAGCCAGTCAGTGGCCAGGATCGGAAGAGGATATAAGTGACTCAGACAACCGAGCGGGCGCTGTATCATTTTCACTGTCTCGATCAACTTTTTAATGAATATACAGCACTGTGTATACTTTAATGAGCACAGTACTGTATTTGGAAAAATTGTGATAGAGTGACGCCGTGAAAGTCGAAGTGCAAAGTGGCGAGGGACGACTGTACACACACACACACACACACACATATATATATATATATATATATATTTCGTATGGGTTGATTTACATAGGGGTTGAACGTGCCAAATGTTGTTTTGTGCAGTTGGGCCTCGAACTTCGCTGAAACAACTCAATATTTCAGTCTAGGACAGTCTAGAAAGTGTACCCCCCTGTATTGAGGTTTAGCTACATAGTATATCAAAAGCCGCCGTTCATTTAGAGGGAAACTCCACGCAGCACGAGCAAAGCAGGGCACGTTAGCGCCCGGCCCTTCCCACTACCATCTTGGCCGCTATGCGCTGTTAGACGACCGTTACCGTTTGGCGACAGCTTTCGGGACTTCCTGTTTACGAGCAAACTTTGGCCCCTGTAGTTATAAGAGGTGCCCCTCTTCACTAAACTGCTATTTACGTAAGCAACAGGAATAATGATGACCCGACGTGAAACGCGTGATCTAAAACAGGCAGTGGAGAGGAAGAGGTGACCGTTACTGTCAGGCCGGATGAACAACAAACAGCTAATGAAAGGCTGGAAACGGAGCCGTCGCCTTGATCAGCCACATGGCCCATCCTGATTCCAGATCATTCCTTTCTGGGGTTCCGATGTGTGTGGCAGGGGAGTGACCAATTTGAAATTGGAGAGGGGAAATGGGGAGGTGGGGGCTTGCAGAGGGGCTAAGGGTGTCTCAGAAATGCAGGCTTTAATCTGCATGGAAAAGCCACTGTGCCATATACCACAATGGTGCTCACTATTAGCTCAGGCGGGTGCCACAGCTTTCTGGAATACTGGGAGAAGCACTGTGGAATTCAGAAAAAGGCACTGATTTTATCTTTTGTATACTGCAGTTCTATGTAAGCTCTGCCACAGAGATTCCACGAAGGATAAGAATTCTCAACATGTCCCTAAAACTGAGTATTAAAATAATAATAATTATAATCATTTCATAATAAAGAAAAATAGACCTGTACTGGGCTAAATGTACTGTCTTGAAGGTTGAAGTATTGTGTCATTTTCAGGATGCATGTAAATCTCCTGGTGTCAACCAAACTCATGGTTAAACCTACAAAGTGGTTAAAAGGACTAGTTAGTCTTGTCACATAAATCCCATCACCCAGCAGGACCCCAAAGCTGTTTGACATGGGTGTCCTGAGATGTCCTAAAATGTCCCGAAGGCGGGTTCTGATCCCTCAATGAGTTCTCTGAACAGTAAGATTAGGTGACATGTCAAAGACCCATTTTCCCCTGCTTGCCTTATATGCAGCGTGAGGACATCCAGTCCAACAGTCCGCAAAATGAACCCAAAAGACTAAAATACATTCCTACCTATGGTACAAAATAGAAGTATCCCTTCTGAAATAGATCATATTACAAGATGCAAAGCACACAGAGACAATACCAGATTTCACCTTAAATTCTGTCCAGGTACCATAATTTGTCTGAAACATTGACCCACCTGTTGCATTTTTATCCAGCTTTATTTAATTATAAAAATTGCTCCTTCACTTTAAAAGCAGATTAAGTTGCCTTTCTGTTAAATATAAATGCAGCAATCACTCAGCAGTGTGATCTTGACATGACGTGATATTCAAAAAAAGCTCATATTCTCCTTCATTCTGAAAAAGACCAGGCTTTTGTTTATTCAGTAATACTACACACCTCTGCAGATTGCCTTGTCTATGGTATGTCACGCTGATCTTTTCTAGTTAATGGCGTTCACAATGTGTTGAAGAACGTTTCTAAACACTGGTGTTCAACCAAGAAAAGTACATGCACCTCACCTCACCTAACCTAACCTTAGGGTTACCACCTTTGGTTTGTGAAAGACTGGGACACTCGGACATTTGTGGAATTCAGAAAAGTTCTCATAATTTTTTTCATCTTAATAATTTGTTTGTTTTACCTAAGTTATTCACCTTATACTTACTATAAAAGCCTTGAGGCAATGAAGTAATACATATCAAATACTGCAATGACTAAGAGAAGATTTCATCTCTAAATTTTCTCAAGTTTTAGACTCTTCAGAACAACCCCCTTTGCTTCGATGACAGCATCGCAGACTTTTGGCATTCTTTCGACCCGCTTCCAGATGTAGCCACCTGGAATGCTTCTCCAACAGTCCTGCAGGAGTTTCCACAAGATCTGAGCTCAAGTTGGCTGCCTTGTTCTTATTCTTCGATCCAGCTCATCCCAAACCAGCTCTGTAGGGTTTAGGTCAGAGGGATTGTGAGGGGCCAGGTCATCTGTCACACCACTTCATCTCTTTCCGTTTTCACTAGATAATACTTACACATAACAATGACGTGTGCTCAGTGTTGTTACCTTGTTGAAAAAAATTTCTGAAGGTGTGTCCAGACTTTTGACTGGTACTGGTTTATTTGTTTTACATTTAATGTAAAACTATTTCAACTGAAATATCTAAATGTACACCCTTACTGTCCAGGTTAGCTGGTCTTCTTGAACATAATTCAAATTTTTACAGCTGCACAGACAAAAACTAAAGTCTTACTCCATTACCTTGACATCACAGATGAAAAAGATCTGAAATGTTCGGCCAAAGGGTTAAATTTTCCACTATACAAGTTGTGTTTAGACATAGTAGCTCACGGCCGATAAATATAGCCGCGTGTTTAAACCTGCAATTGCAGAAGAAAGAGGAAAGTAAATGTAAAATGCAGATACCCAAGAGCAGTCCTGTCTTAATAGGGTTGTGGGGACAACTGAACCTTCCATTTAAATAGAAACCCCGAGTCGGAAGCAGGAGCTCAAACAGCTGTGTGAACTTTAATAAACAAGCGCGCATTTCTGTGGAAAACCTGAAGCCACATGCAAGTTACTTTTATTATACCCAGTCCAGCTGATCTTACAAAAAGCAAACGTGGTGAGGATCGAGTGGACGCCCACGCCCACAGGAGGGTATGTGAGGTCAGCGGTCGACCTGCAGTCATGTATCAGCATTGCCAGTCGCAGGTTTGTGTTCTTTCACCACCGCCGCGCAAAAGCAAACAGGCGGCCGCAGATGTGATGTCATATGTCAGCGCCGTGGAAACGGTTCACAGGCTAGCTTGGGTGTTTTTGCTATTTTGATCAATATTTTTGCTAACACGTTTGAATGTGGCTGTGACAGCCTGGCCTGGAAAGATCGAGTGATCGGTCAGTCACCTGTAAGATAAGAGGTGAATGATTTATACATACTACTAGTGATTATTAGTGCGCAAGTATTAAGCAGTATTTAAGATTATTTTCAGATATATTGTATGATACTCAAAAAGCAAAGACAAATACTCACAAATATTCACAAATACTCCCATGTCACAATGCCTGTATCTAACCCTGGGTACAGTACTAGTCAAAAGTCTGGACACACTTTTGTCAGCATTTGTCTGTATTGTAGCTATGTTATACACCTTTTAGTAAAAGGCCTTGAGGCACTGAAGTAATACATATCAAATATTGCAAAGACCAAGAGAAGTGTTCAGCATCTCAATTTTCTCAAATTACAGGCTCTTCAAAATAGCCCCCTTCTGCTTCAGTATCATTGCTCTTGGCATTCTTCCAACCAGCTTCCAGATGTAACCACCTGGAATGCTTCTCCAACAGTCCTGAAGCAGTTTCCATAAGTTCTGGGCACAAGTAAGCCACCTTGCATTTACTCCAGCTCTATAGGGTTTAGGTCAGGGGATTGTGGGGGCCGGGTCATCTGACACATCCATCTCTTTCCGCTTTCACTAGATAACTGCATGACCTTGAGATGTGCACAGGGATGTTATCTTGTTGAAAAACAAATGATTTTCAGTAGGTTGTACCATGTATTGCAAAAAGCGAAGTGATCTGCTGAGATTAGCAAGCACATAGTGGCTCTCACATTTTTAAGTGTTCATAAAATTTTTCTGTTCCTGCAGTTAAAAGGCGAAAAGAGTTTAAACAGCAGACGATACTCAGTATATGAATGAATGAATGCCGATAAGAAGCAGGCTGCTTTAAGACATTTTACTGACACGGGGTGATGAAATCAGCCGTGGAATGTAGGTGTGCCAATCTCAGAATGAAACCAAGGTCAGCTCGTCAACTCCAAACACTTCCAAACCAGAATGGTAAGTCTAATGGAATTCAGCTAACTTTCTGAACCCCCCTGAAGAGACCATATCTATGGTTAACTGGCCCTGTGGAGAAGATTATAAGCATGTTTGAAGACACCAGTTCACATAATATCAAAAACTACACATTCAAACTAGCCTTCATTTGGCATTAATTTACATTGCATCTAGAAAAGGCTGTATGTTTGATAATGCATGTTAATTTATTAATGCAATAAATTTCAGATAATGATCTAGATATCTGAAATACTATGGGATGTATATTGTATTTGCAGCTCAGGGTCATAGTATGAAGCTAAATGTTGTCCAAGGGCAGCATGAGAGCACACCCCAGACAGATCCAGCCAAAACATCTCTCAGTGTAGCGCCAATGCCAATGTTAGCGTTAGCCCGTCAGGCTCTCAAAGAGCTGCTCTATTCCCAGCAATGTAAATCAGGTGTTTTGCCTCAAAGTGTTTATTGTAGCATTGTGTGCTTTTTTGGGGAAGTTCCTTACCTTGACAGATCCTTGGCAGATTTTGGGCGATTTACGACCCGCCTATGAGATATCCCTGCTGCATTATTGATGTTTCCATTAAGTATCGGCTCACATCACCGAATGGTCTGGATTTGTGTGTCTAACGTAATTTTCACACTGAGGAATAGTGCCACCCCCCCACCACCACCCATTCAGGTAAGCCTTCACCCCGCCCCCACCCTTACAAAAGTACTTCTATGATGCGTCATATTAGTCTGCTCCTCTTTATAGTGACCTTCACAACCTGAGCAACACATTGATAATCCAAAGCACTCCTCTTCATGCTTAATACTGCAATTATTTACTAACTAATTACTTTACTTCAAGTAAGTTCCCTAGCTTCTACTTCAAACACCATCCCCCGATACAGCTAAATAAATTATTACACTGCAGGTACCTTTCTAGACTTAAGCAGCAAAACCATTTCTGCTCTTCATGCACCAACCACAGTATCATTTATCAAATCACAATCACACTATTATTATTTGACATCACCATATAAAGAATTTCTCATAATGAATGGAAGCCATGGATCAGCATTTCCTTACTGAGATATTGCTAAATTAAATACAGTACCAGTTGAAAGGCTGGACACCCCTGCTTTTAATGCATTTACTGTATTGTAGCTATGTTATTCACCTTCTAGTAAAAAGCCTTGAGGCACTGAAATAATACATATCAAATGTTGCAAAGACCAAGAAGAGTGCTCAGCATCTCAAGCTTTTCTCAGATTTTAGACACTTCAAAATTGCCCCCTTTTAGCTTTGATGACAGCATTGCAGACTCTTGGCATTCTTTCAGCCAGCTTCCAGATGTAGCCACCTGGAATGCTTCTCCAACAGTCCCGAAGGAGTTTCCACAAGTTCTGGGCACAAGTTAGCTACCTAGCTCTTAATTTTTGATCCAACTCATCCCAAAGCAGCTCTATTAGGTTTCAGTCGGGGGGATTGCGGGGGCCAGGTCATCTGTCACAGCACTCCATCTCTGTCCTTGTGCACAAGATAATACTCACTGCATAATCTTGAGGTGTAGCTAGTATCGTTATCTTGTTGAAAAACAAATGCTTTTCAGAAGGTGTGTCCAGTCTTTTTACTGGTACTGCATTTATTCAGTCAATAATAAAAATTCATGTAACTACTGGATACTGGATAAAAAAATAACAAAGAATGCCATATTCCAATTTCTGTTAAACCTGAACTGCCGTCCTGGCTGTTCTTCTCAAATATAAAATACGTACAATCTTAATGTGCCAGTGGAGCCTCTGGAATAATGTTTGGGAATAAATGAAACCTCTTTTGCTGTGCTGAATGTGCATCCTTGTGGTTCTGAACATTGGGGAGGGGGGGAGCATTATTTAATGCTTTTGGAGGAAGTATTCAGTGAGTCTGTGCTAGTGATGGACAACAAGGCCAAACACATTGTGGGTAGCCAGTTGGGATTACTTTCCATGAGTGTCATCCTATTATACTCACACACAACAGTACTTCACTTAAAACTCACAGTGGATCCACTAGATCCAGGACTGGTTGAGTATATTCAGACTATCACACATACCTGGCTGATCTTGCAGATCGTGCCTCAGAGAGAGTAAAAAAAAAAAACAACAAAACAATAAGAGTAAAATTAGACTGGGGAAAACTGGTCAGCAAAGATCGCTATGCCAAAAACAGGCTTAGCAGATTATAAACATATTATAGACATCTCTGATCTCAGCGGAAGGTAAATGTTGGTACAGGAACAAAGAAATCAGCATGAAAACTACTAACACAAGATTTTGTGATTAATAACAGCCGTTTAGCTACAACTCACTGTGGGAGGGGAGCTAGCTGTTAGGTTTTCGCCACACAATAAATGAAAAAATACCTTGCGGTACTACTTAGATATACAATACGTATGCGGCAATAGGTAGTTTACAAAATATACTACACTCATCCTGGCAACTTTAAAGAAGGGTCACAGGGAACTGTTTGGATTTCGGAAAGACAAAACAAGCCAGGGCAGCAGACCACCGTGCCTCCTCCTGTAACTGAAACACTTACAATAGCTGGCAAGGGGGCCTCGTTTCCAGGCGAGTGCTCTGTGAGAAATTCACTAACCCTAATATTTGGGGGCAGAGGGAAGGGTAGCTGAAGAGGCCATTAGTAAACCTCTGATGTCATTTTAGGGACCACGTCAGCCCCCACTCTGTGCAATATCACGCTAATATCTGGTTGCTAAAATGCTAAAGTGAGCGCAGCAACACGGCGTGGTGTAATAATGTTACAGTTCGCGGTTCGTTTCAGTTTCCACTCCTGGACCAGCTGCACAATTTTGATCCCCGCTTGCATGCGGCTGTTCTGTAAGGCACACGAACCCAAGAGCAGAGTTTTACTTTGGAAACTCCATCCAGAGTTGTGCCCTGGAGTCCGTTTCTGAGTCACCGGGAATGTGGCAAGGAGACATATCTTCTCAGATGACCACATGGGAGCGTGTAGAGCTAAAACTTCTCCCCCAGTGAATTACTGTACAGGGGATGCTTAAATGCTGGTTGAACAAGCACCCAGCCCCAGTACCCCCCCCCCACACACACACACACACACTGCCCTGATAAACTCCAGGCAAACGGTGGCATCTGTGAATGCCAGGCGCATGACACCATCTCCAGCACAGACCGAAAGGCCAGTGAGGCCTGCAGATTGCGCCTGGATGGGCGTAACTGGACTCCCCACCCTCCAAGAGTACACTTCTCAAATTCATCTAAAAATGCCGTTTTATGGACGTTTAAAAATATGCCTCCTCCTTCCCAGATTATCTTCCTTTACAAAATGTCTTGTAGAACAAGCCATTCTCAAGGGAAGCCTGTTCAGTCACTGTATGTCATACAGTTTACCTCACTGCTATAAGGGCTATTCAGTCACTGTATGTCATACAATTTACCTCACTGCTTTAAGGGCTATTCAGCCACTGTATGTCGTACAGTTTACGTCACTGCTATAAGGGCTATTCAGTCAGTGTACTGTATGTCGCACAGTTTGCTTTACTGCTATAAGGGCTATTCAGTCACACTGTATGTCGTACAGTTTACCTCACTGCTTTAAGGGCTATTCAGTCACTGTATGTCATACAGTTTACCTCACTGCTTTAAGGGATATTCAGCCACTGTATGTCATACAGTTTACGTCACTGCTATAAGGGCTATTCAGTCACTGTATGTCATACAGTTTACCTCACTGCTATAAGGGCTATTTAGCCACTGTATGTCATACAGTTTACCTCACTGCTATAAGGGCTATTCAGTCACTGTATGTCGTACAGTTTACCTCACTGCTTTAAGGGCTATTCAGTCACTGTATGTCGTACAGTTTACCTCACTGCTATAAGGGCTATTCAGTCACTGTATGTCATACAGTTTACCTCACTCCTATAACGGCTATTCAGTCACTGTATGTCATACAGTTTACCTCACTGCTATAAGGGCTATTCAGTCACTGTATGTCATACAGTTTACCTCACTGCTAT
>JAODKN010000082.1:2524387-2537487 GCA_026774425.1 Petrocephalus zakoni
TGTATGTCATACAGTTTACCTCACTGCTATAAGGGCTATTCAGTCACTGTATGTCATACAGTTTACCTCACTGCTATAAGAGCTATTCAGTCACTGTATGTCATACAGTTTACCTCACTGCTATAAGGGCAGAGCGATAAGGACGGGCTGACATTTATACGGCCAAAGAACTTCTTTAGATGTTTCATTTTTTAGTTCTTCTTATTTTCCAATCATTAAGTGGCTTTCACTTAATAGAGAACAAATCGAGTAAGCAAATACCGCCAAATCGATATGGCAAAAGTAAATATTGAGAATAAGTTTGAATATTAAAACATGGTAAAAATGTCCCTATGCAGTTACAGTACTGAAAATAAAATCACTGGAGAATGGATCGGGATTACATTTTGTAATGGATAGTAAACACCAAATAGGCCTTTAGTGCTCGTTATTCTTAAACGGCTCGTGGTTCATCTTCATCTTGCGAATAAAGAATTGGATTATGTCATTCTGTAACCCCCCCCCACCACCACACACAGACACACACACACACACGTGGTTCTCTTTCAAAAAAAATCTCAGGTAGCCAGCTTGAGCTGAAGATCCCTGGCCAGGGGCCCCCAGGTTATTTAAGTCTGAGACCCCATTGCGTAGGGTCTCATTGACCTGGCACCCTGGAGAAATCTTTTAGGATTAAGGGCCTTGATCAAGGGTCCAGCGGTGACATGATCACTCTTGGGCCCTCGAGCAAGGCCTTCATCCGCACATGCCACAGACATAGCCGTCTGAATGATGGAATTAACTTGCACGTTTGCCGAAAGTCAACGTTAACAACCGCTGCCGCGTTCTCTTGCAGTCGACACCCGAAATTAGCCCTGTCACCGGCAGGACTGTCGCGGGGCCGGCCGAGGTCAGCTCATGCGCGGGCTCTCCTCCTCGACATGCCGTGTTTACCCACCGTCTGCTTTCTGGGTTATGTGCTAAGGGCCAGCTGTTGATTGTCAAACTTAAACAAAGAATCACATCAGCATGTTCGGCGAGTTTCACATTATTCCCCTACCTTTCTCAGCAAAGGCTGTACAGTGCCAGATGGGCATGATCTCTCTTCAGCACAGGGCAAAAATCATACACCATATCCTTGGTTAATGATGTCATAGGCCCAGTAATTAGTGATGTCATGATGCAATAATGAATACAATACTGATCCATTCCGGACAAATGCAGTAATTAATAACCCTAAATTAGTGCCATAAAACCCTACAGCAGGTAGGCTTTGGTACACATGGATGGAATGACTGGCATCATGTTAATAATCATCAGTAACACTTTTCATCTCCACTGCTACTCTGCCCATTGTTACAGAGTGGAAAGACAGAAGACCCCCTCCGCCCACTCAGAATGGTCAAATGAAACTGAATACATCCCAAATCTATCATCTGAAATCTGGACTTTACACACCAATGTGATGCACCTGTGATTGCCTCACAAATACGTATCTACCTAATGGCCACAAGCGTGCTGCGAAGTGTGTTTCAGTTTAAATAAAGCCTGTTCCCACTTCGTCCGAAAATATTCGGTTGTCGCAAAACAGTTCCCGCCACCCTACAATTACGATAAATGAAATTTTCATTCCTGATAGCCTCCTGCTGAACCAAAATGAACTTCTCTTCAGAGAATTTAATTATACTCTCATGCACAAATCTGTTTTAAAAAAAAAGTAATTTCCCTGGTTATCTTTCAATTATTAGGCCACCCTGACTCACAAAAAAGGCTAGTGTGTCTCATAGCTGATGCTGGCTAGTCTCTTAATCTTACGAACTGCCAGCACGAGACGGACCAATCACACCTGACAGGGTCACATGGGGACAGTGAGATACCTGGGCTGCTTTAGCAAAAAGGGGGTTTGTGTGGATCACAGGTGCGGTTGCCTGCTCTTGATAACCATCAAATAACCCGGTCCTTGACAAGCAGCTTGACAAGTGGCAATACGTTCACTGCATCTGGACGTATGACCACGTGAACCAATCAATACTGTCTGGTCCACGGGCATTTGATATCAACAGGCAGAATCGAGCTGCTCTTCTCAAAGGATACTCTTCAACTAATCTTTGCTGATGGAACAGCTGCTCAATGAAAGCTTTTAGCAGGCTCGTCCCCGCCGTGGACTTCCTAAATCTAATTAGATACTCATCGCAGATCTGGGCTTTTGAGCAATGCTCCTCACAACGCGCGGGTGATCCTTATCACGGCGGCGTCAGGTGGCGTTGCCGTAAATAAAGAGCTTCGTCCCGGATCTCAGCATCTGTCTTGCAAACTGAGTCAGCGTGCCTGGTGCTAAACTTGAAGGCGGGAGATGTGAACCTTTACGGAGTTAAATGGGGCCATGGGCAATGTCGCAGTAGGGTCAACAGTTCTTGAAATGGGAGAGGGAGAGAGTCTGTAAAATTTAAGCACTGGGTGAATCGGGGAGCCAGTCATGGCAAAGTAAATAAATACAGAGTAGTATGTACTACTACTGCAGAGTAGTAGTACATATTAAACTTATAAAAGTGTTACGAAGCTTAATTATCATAATTGACAAATAATTCAGCATATACTTAGACATTAACATTTCGTTCTCAAGTCTTTCAAGTCCATAAAGTTGACCTCACATTAAACACAATTAGTAGGCCTACTTGAGAAATTAATCCTAAATATCAATTAATCGATGCCTATAATGGATGTTTTAAGGCCATAAGCAAATCATACCGACTCCCTCGCACAGCCCAAGCAAACAGAAGGATTAGTAAGAGAACCTTAAGAACGAAACGTGCCGAATTTCCGAAACGCAACATTAATACAGCATCGCTTTATTTACTTTGAAACGATTAGAATCACCGGTACCCCGATGCACAGGAAAGTCGGTATTTGACCAATCGAGTGAAACAAAGCGTGAATCGGGGAGGGTTTCGGAAGGGACGCAAATTACAGCGCCCGCGGCCGCTGCCCGCATGAAAGGGCTCCTTTAATGCTTACACCGAAACCCAATCTCAAGAGATATGAAAAGTCCGTTTTCCACCCCCATACCTCACTTGAGGTACACTTAAAAAAAAAGTTTTAAATAGTCATTAGGTTTCCTGCGCTGGTTTATCCAGCGTGCGCCGGACAAAAGGTGTTCATTCATATCAATTGCGCACAGGGGGAATCTAGGCGCTGCGCTTTAAAGTAACCGAGCAGACGGGGGGGCGGCTTTTTGAAGCGGCCGGGGTTAGTGTTACACACTTCTGACGGGGGAGAGGCCCGCATGCCGGCTTACCGCTCAGCCCTTTCAGGCTGGAGTGTTGAAACGTGCTGCCGACACTTGATTCAGCCCCCGATCCATGACGCTGAGCAGACGACACAAGCAGGAATAATAATGACAGGATCATTTGGATGACGGTGGACGGCCAGACCTGTGGATGGCACTTGGGAGCCGGGCGTCTCAGGACGTGCTTTGTCACCATTCACGATCTGCGCTGGCTGCCGGAGCCGGTATCTCCATTTAAAAGCATCGGCGGAGGATACTGGCAAACTGTTATCCACATAATCGGACCAAAAAAGCCTCCTTCTCGTCGGTAAAAGGAAAAAATGTATCTTTACATGTTAGGATATTTAATGCGCCTGCAGATCCCCCCACAGAAAAAACTGCACGCCGATGCGCAAGTGCGCTCCGGAGAAACCGTGGGATGCAAACACAAAGCACCTGCTTTACTTTGTTAAAATTCCCGCAAAAGTTTTAATGTTCATCAAGCAAGTCTGAAGCACCGATTGCATGTGCCGGGTTACCCTGAGGCGTGCAATTAACGTGATGAACGTCCTGCACTTTTACGCCGGAGTATGATGGTCCATGCCCTTCGTCTCCAAGTCTCTGCCACCTCTTTTTTTGTCCTTTTAGTCGTCCCCAAAGTCCCCGATCGCGTCCATTATTCTTGCATAGCGCGCAGAGACGTGCACGGTGCCGCGGGTCCTCCGCTGAAGAATCCTAACTTTTCCCGGACGGTCCCGTTAAGACTGACTCCCGATACTGCGTCAGGTCTCACCCCGTGTAACGGGGAGGCAGTGCTGAGGCGGCAGCGTCTGAATCTTGGGTGGACCCAGACTGCCAACTGGCGACACAACAGGTGCTGTACATAAAGTCAAACTTCCCAATCCAGGGAACACCCCCCCTAGCCCCCACCGGGACGCCCAAACTAAATAGCCGCTCCTGCTCCTTAATGTAACCGTAGACGTGCTCTTTCGTTACACGCGTTAAATATACACGTGATAAAATTCAAGTTATTGTAAGCGCTTTACCAAAATTAAACATGTTATTCTCTTGTCATTATCCGTACGGTATCGCGACTTTTACAAACGTCGCTTTTGATGGAATTACTTTAAAAGGGGGAGCGGTTATCTGCATATGTTGACGTGAAAAATATGTAGAAATGCCAATTCTATATGAAATGAATCCAAACAGTTGATTTAGCGTCAGACGTGCTGAGATTATTTTTTTCAATGAGGAAACACAGTGGATGCTTTCAGGATTCATGATTAGCGTTTTACTGCTTTTCAACTCCGACGTCAGTCTTCCCATTGAAAGTAATCTAAACGCCCGATAGAGTATCTATCTGTCAAGATGTATGCAACACAGTTGGGGAAAAGCTCCTTAAAGTCTTAAAATGGTAATCTTTCGCGTGTGCCAATGGGGATTCTTAGGTATAAATAATGATAAATACAGGCCCAGACAGACATAATTTATGGCATTTAGGGAGACTAAAGTGTTCTGCTGAAAGCAAATTATGAATGGAACTGACTTATTGTAATTCTTTTATCTTGAAACTTTCCAGTAGAGAGCTGTTGCTATTGGGCTCTGTTTGTCCAAAGCATCTGTTTGCTGCATTGGCGATGAGGTGACAGCCATATTAATGAGTCTGTGTCGGTGCATTGTGCTAACTGTTGTATTGTCCCAGCTTTGTTAGGTTTTATAATTTTGTAGATGTACCAGTTTGTCTGGCTCAGGGATGCCCCTCAGCATTTATGGGGCATAATGGTTATGTCTGTAATTTAACTGCTATAGGATGGCACATTGGGTCAGTGTTGTGGCCTTGCTCCTTCAGGGTTGAGGGTCCAATGCCTGGCCCTGTGTGTGTGGGCTTTGCAAATTCTCCCCACTTTTGCCTGGGGTTCCTGCAACTACTCTGATTTCCTTCTGCAGTCCAAAAATGCCACTAGGCGCTGCTCCTGTGTGCGAGTAGGTCTCCCCTGATAGACTGACATCCCATCCCGGGTGTCCCATCTGCTGCGCTGTCTCGGATTGGTTCCAGGCTCGCCGTGACCCCTTCTTGGGTAAGAGCTCTGACAAATGGACTGATGAGCTGTTATACTGCTGAACATATATGTTAATATCTCAGTCTTCTGGCCCGGGGCTCATTGGCTTTCAAGGGCTACTCACATAGCGATGGAATAGTTAGCGGAGTGCGCCTTAAATCACGTGACCTGGTGACCCCGCTGACAGAAGTGTGCCGGCGTGCTTCGCTCGGTTGGTGTGCGCCGTGGCCATCGACGCCTCCCCCCATAGGCGTCTGCTGGGGCACCTGCTCCCCCCGGCCTCGTGACCTGACTGCCGCCGCGTGAGCATTTGCGTCCGTGGTGAATTAAGGCTGTAACTCGCCATATCACCGCCTTGGAAAAAAGATGTACTGTCATGTGGCGAGAACTCAGTGGAGAAACCCCCCCCCCCCCCAGTTAAGATGAATGAAGGCGAAACACAAAGGCAGCCATTTCTTAAAGTTAGCAGTAAAAAGATGCAATATCTGCCATGTTGAAAGAAGACTCTGGTTCCACGTGTTATGGGGAAGCCTTGGACACTACAGTAATCCTTCACTCCTGTTTCCAATTTGTGTCATAGGGTATGACCGCATGAAATGCTTCTCATGTGGTTGTTGTCATTTCTTGCCCATGAACAGAATATTCGAAGAGTTTATATAACCTTTAACTACCTTCTCTGTTATAAAGGGGGATGTGCGTAGTGAATGTGATTGCAGTTCTCGACCCATGATACCAGAGCAGTCTACCTCGGAGTGTGCATCATAGCCAAGACAGTAAGTGGGATGTTGGAAAACTGTGGGAAATCACAACGTGCATTTAACGTTAAAGTGTGTGAGTATAAGCATTTAGCACAACTTATCAGTGGATGGTTAAACTGGCATCTGGTACAAGGTCCCGTTCTTTTGTCTGGCTGAAGGTGTCAGGTTGCATTTTGGGGTTGGGAAGGAGCAGATGTCTGCACTCTGCTGCAGAAACATTTTTTCTTTTTCCCTCTCTTTTTTTTCTCAAGGTTTTGTCTGAATAGCTTTGGTATTTTGTCTCCATGGCCTCCTCTCGCTTCTCGCACGCCCCGGTGGTATTTGTGAATCACCTCTTCTCTGATTTGTATGAAAATTAATAAATGGTGTCGATAAAGTCAGGCTTTGGGGCGGCTTTCTAGAAGCTCAGTGGGGAAGCTGGTACCTGCGGGAGACGCACAGCCATGATTCATGGGAATGTGTATCCTTGCATGATAAGGTTCCAAAACGGTATACTTTTGCTTACGTGCTGGAGACATCTGGTGATCTCTTCAACCACTTTTGCCTTTAGCCGAAGCGGGTGACTTACAAGGGTAATAATAGCCCTTAACTAACCGTTAGCTTAATGTTAGCCATATAGCTAATGCTATTCGCACAAATACTTGTTTTTTCCCCATTGTTGCAGGTTGCTGAACCACCACTCATTATGTATTGCGACACTGACATGCCTCCATAACATCTGTATGATATGTCAGACTCGAGCTATCTCCAGCTGTTTACTGCTGGAATTGTGAGCTCTGCCAATTGCCTCCAGATTAGCGTGCTAAGAGAGGAAGAAGCATCATGGCATCTATGATAGCTGGAGGCTTGCGGTCGCAGAAAACTTAATAAATGCGCACGTGTCTTTCGTTCTCTCTAAGAGATTTGGTCGGCAGATGCACAGAAGAGACGCAACTCTGTGTCTCAAAAGATCTTCTCAGGTTTTTCAAACTATAGACGGTATGTTTACCTTTAGGAAAGCCAAGTTAGGATATTATGGCGCTAATGCCATAAAGCATCCCGCCTTTGTTTCGTGTAGAGGCTGCATTTATCGTAATTCAACACGTCTGTTTCACTCTGTATGTCAGACATTTCTGATGACCTCCAGGGCGATACCTAGAAAATGCACCATCAAAGCACGGGAATAGTTACAGGTATGCACTAATGCTTCACATGCAAGGGCTGTCCATGGTTGTCCATTCCGCATGGGTGAGCCTGTCGTCTTTACAGTTTTCACAGATTTTCTGGTAATCCCTGCCTGTCAGAGGGGCAGATGTGATTTATGTTGGTCTCTCATGCACATGGAGATAGCCGTCGCACTTCTCACTAGTGCATGCTATGTTTTTGATTTTTGCATAGGTATTTATAACAATATTTATTAAACTAACCAAACACCCACTTTCAATAATACAATCATCCCTTAGTCTTGTGTAGTTTTACAGACACGGAAGAGAATTTAATAAAAACAGTGGGATTTGATGAAAGAAGGGTTTGCTCAAGGCATTCTCTATGTATTACAATCAAAACATTGATTTTTTAAAAATGGAAATTCTGAGCATCACAGGTCTGTTGAACAGCAACACGATTCATTACCTTATTCCAGAGTAATGCATATTTCAGCAATTACTATTTAAGAAACTTCGGCAGATTGGTGTATTCAAATTTATTGGTTATACTAATCAGTTGAATGTGGTTTAATATATGTAATTTGTATTTTACAGCCTTGAAGGAAAAAAAATGTTTTCTGTATATTGATATTTTTCTACATTTGTGCCCTTGCCCTGAAGTCTGAGCCGGAAAGAGACCAGCATTTCAGCACTACTCTCAGCAAATAAAGCTGTATTAGTCTGCCTTGAATCTACCTTTTCATGTGTGTTTACTGTGTAATTGTAAATCTTACAAACTCATATCCGGAATGTATCCACTCTCATTAAACACTCCATTACTATGTTTGACACAAGGCATCTCTTGTTAAGTCTTCTTGTGCTTTTAAGCTCTGTGTGTGTGTGTGTGTGTGTTTCCTTGCCCTGAGTCCTGCTGCTCTCTGAACTTCGCCATTGACATTAAGGTCAGCCTCTCTGCCCTCTGCATCCTTCTGCTCTGTTCTCCTTCTGTCACATTGACCCTTAAGTGTCACAGTGAACATTCTGTTAGAATAAGCTTTCGGAATTGCAGTATTTATAACTATATGGACAACAATACTATGTATAAAAACAATCTTGCTGAGTTCGAGTCTTTTTCTTCTTTGAAATAGCCCTACTTAGAGTGCCTTTTGTGCTGATATGATAAAAGTGGCTCATGCAATGCAACCATAACAACTAGCCAATCAGTTTTGTTCTGTTTCCAATCATACCGGTTAGCCAGTTGTAGTTTGCAGGCTAAGATGCATCTAAAATATATGAGCATCTCTGGAGGCTTTTTCAATGATAGACATAGAAACACCTGTGCAGAAAGACTCAAGGTTTATCTTAAACAGTTAGGACATCTGTCAAGGAAATATGGCACCTAGGTTAAAAATTAAGATTTTATGTTGCATTAACACTTATGCTTATATATTGCTTTATTATTATGTTATGGGTATTATGGGTATCAATTACATATATATGTATGCATACATATGCAAGACGCACGTGATAGAACACATGTGCATAGGAAGATGCTGGCGCTGCGCAATCTTCTCCACATCTTTTCCCCGAGCGGTGCTGATGCGGCGGTTTTCCAGGCGCTGCGGCCACCACGCATGCGCCGGAGCAGGTGCGGGCGCCCAGGCTCCATCTTGGCCGTGGTGAATAATAGTGACGGGAAGGGAGGGGGTATATGGAAATAGAAGCAGACCGACTGATAGATGATAATATGGTCCATCGGAAGTTAAAAGTCTAATTTCGCGTTTCGCGCTTGTCATATATAGCTGCGGAAGGAAACGAGAAGCGCTCGATTACTTTTGATGGTGGTCTCCTGTCCGGGCGATTGGTTGTGTTGCATCCTTTGCCATTAATTTTGCAGAGCAAGATCGTTTGGAGATCACCGCAGTACACTGGTAAGTAATTTAACTTATTGCCGCTCTGTGGAGTGCATTGTCAGTTCCGTGGTGTACTGCATCATGCATCTCTACATTGCATCGGCAATAGCTGTATTTTTCGGTTGTCTGAAATTTGATTTTTGGTCCTTTTCTCTCCATTATCGATGAGTAAAATGAGCGTTAACCAGCGTTAAGCGTTAGCGATCATAGGTAGACTGATGCATGAGTTTGATGGTCATAGCCATAGAAAAAGCGGAGTTTACTGGATCCCTCACTTCTACCACGAGGTTTGCCTTGTTTCCCCCTAAACCATTAGCTGCCCTGCAAAGAAAATGCCGTAATTAACTAGCATGCAGTTAAACGAGAAACGAGGGCTAGAGTTTCGCAGTGGCAATACGATTAAAAATCTATTAATCTTTTCTTATGGATATACTTATAAAATATTGCTTGTTATTCGCCTACTTGTTACAAACTAAGGATCTTAAAAGGTTATCCAAATTGTCGCTGAAGACCCCGTAAGCTATTAAAATGGTAATAAAGTGTATATTTGCATGCCTTCATAAACGCCGCAAAATAATATAATAAAAATCATTCTAAATTGTTTCTAAGGTAGTTGTGAATGCGTTAGTGAAATGGGGTTTGTGCCTCCTTCACACATGGGTTGCCTTACCGGGACATCGTAATGCGCCTCGCGGGATGCCGATGCGGCACTGATCTGGAGCCGCAGGAGGTCATTTCTAAAGGGCCGATGTGGACGCGAATGTCTGCGGGATGCAGCTCTTAGATGTGCACGCAATGTGTAGCGAGGTCGCCGACCATGAAATGCACTTAATCGCACCTCATTTTGCATGGCGGCGTTGTGCGGGGGGTGGGGGGGCTCTTACTTAGGTGATGGTCAGTGTGTAAACGAACGGTATATCGATTATTCAGCCTTCAGAAACATGCTTTTTCGGATCTATACAGTATAACAACTTGTCTGTTGCAGGAAACAATAGGCCTAATATAAATGAATATAATTATTTTATTTATTTCTAGACTCCAAAATACCCAGATGTGGAAGATCATGAATGTGCCCTGGTTTCAGAGATCAGGACAAAATGTGGTCGCTGGACATCCCTGAAACCACCATACATGAACAGTATAGGATGTTCCATTGTCTGAAATGGTATCCTGTGACTTCACTGCAAAGTTCAGTTTGATGGTCTCCGGCCTATACTTTTAGTCCTATTCTTGACTTGGGTATAACAACTACATTTTAATTGTCCTGTGGGTCAGGTGAAAAGTATGGCCTATTTCCGCGAATTTTAAATAACTAAGTCCTGTGATTGAGAATGCATACAGGCTGGAAAGTATGTAAAGGAAAGCAGGCAGGAGATGTTTAATAGCTCCTACTGTAATCCATAATCTGCTCAGTGGAGGAGATAGAATGCTGAAATACAGCCAGGCAGTTTTTGATTGGACGCTATCAACAGAAGCCCAGCTGGAACTTGCAAGAGATACAGATGGCACAAAAATGCAGGAAATACGCCCAAATCAGGGGGGATGATGTCAGATTATGACAAGGGACAGCCTGAAAGGTTTTAGAAGACCAGCGTAGAGTTTAGTAGAGTACCGTAGAGTTTGAAGACACGTAACTGGGAGTATATTGTTCATTTATTATGGGATTTCTGAGATGTAGGATTTTAAGGCTGTCTGATCATATAGAAATCATCACAGAAGCCATTGTAGGAGCTGCTGTTAGAAAAAGATGGTGGTTAGATGTGGAAGAGTGGATGTTTGTGGCAAAGCCACGGTGGGTCGAGTCTGAAGCGTTGCAGTGCAGCGTATCGGCGCAGCCGGACGTTGCCGGTGGCCTGTAGCCATGACGCTGTGCCTTTGTTCTGGCAGCTTTCGGGAAACATGCAGCCTGAGAAATGGCTGATGAGGCTGGTCCTGCTGCTGCTCGTATTCTCTCTGTGGGTCGCGGCGGGAGCCGCCAAGGAGAAGCCGGCTAAGAAGGGCAAGAAGGGGAAGCAGGTGATTTGCCCCTCGTAAGTGTAAGCGCCGCCACGCGCGGACAGTCACACCCCCACGCATGGACAGTCACACGGCCGCGCAGACATTCATACCGGCGTGCGCGGACAGTCACACCACGGCGCAGACAGTCACACCGCCGTCCAGCACGGCTTGATTGATTTTAATGTTTCATTTTCATAGACAGCTATCAGCAGAGGACATTGCCAGAGTTCCAGGAAACTCAACGAGCAACATCTTAAACCGGCTACTGGTTACTTACGATCCCAGATTTCGGCCCAACTTTCAAGGTACGGAACACCTCTGCAATGTAGCCGACAATATATGTTGTAGGTATTTTAAGAGACACATGTATAGGAGCCCAGAGATGTAAAATATAATGTTTGGCGTCTGTTAAAGCCTGGAAAGTGGGCGCTGGAGCACAGGGCTATGGAACACAAGCTGTGCTATGCTTTATTCCCTGGCACAGTGACGCTCTGTCACTGTTTAATAAGGCGCTGCCAAAGCCTGCATGTGATGCCCAATCAGACGGCATCGCAGGAAAGTCACCCGAGAGGCAGATTTGGCCTGTTTGATTTTCTGCGTGAGACTGAAGAGGTGAAGATTGCTGCACAAAGGGGAGGGGATTATCAGCAAGGCGGGGATATTCCATAAAGTCCGTTCAGTGCTTCCTGTCTTTTTAAATATAATACTTAAGTGATTTACTGTAAAAGGATTGTTTCCAACTGGCATTGGGTCCAGGGTGTCCCCTGCCTTGTGTCCTAAGCTGCCTGGCATGGCTCCAGCCCTCTTCATAACTCAGTTCAGGGTGGATTTGGAAGATGGATCAACTGATGCCCCACCCTTGGTGTCCCCTGCCTTGGGACTTGTGCTGAGTGAGATGGGCTCTAGACTCCGTTCTAGATAAGTTGGATGGATGGTTGAACGGATGGAGGACATATAGATTAATAAATTTTAGCTTATTTTAATCTCTTCAAGTGCCTCTTGCTTTCAGTGCAATAACATGCATTTGATATTCACAGGTATCCCAGTGGAGGATAAAGTTAACATCTTTATAAACAGCTTCGGCTCCATCCAGGAAACGACTATGGTAGGAACAAGATGCACAGCACTGAATCTTGCTGGCTTGAGGTTTTGGCTTAATCTGTATTGGTTGAGCAATCACACCATCACTGCGCTAAGGCAGCCTTTCCCAGTTGGGTCCTTGGGGACCTGCAGACAGACGGGCAGCCAGGAGGGAGCAAAAGCGCGGCCCGCCTGTGGCCCCCCGAGGACCGCGTTGGGAAACACTGCCTTAAGGAGATATAGGGTTAGGTGCAGAATTTAGACCCCTTTTCCATTGTTAATGATATGGAAGAAAGTAGCTGTGTTTACCCACACAGTGCTGTGAAAAAGAGTTTTTTTTATTTTTAAGCATATTTGTCACACTTACATGTTTCAGATCATCAAACAAATTTGAATATTAGATAAAGATAACCAGAGTAAATACAAAATGCACTTTTTAAATGATTTCATTTATTAAGTGAAAAAAGCTATGCCCCCTAAATCTCATAACTGGTTGTGCCACCCTTGGCAGCAAGAACTGCAATCAAGCATTTGCGATAACCGGCAGTGGGTCTTGCACATCACTGTGCAGGGATCTCGGCCCACTCTTCTTTGCAGAACTGTTTCAATTCTGCCACTTTGGAGGGTTTTTGGGCATGAACTGCCTGTTTAAGGGCATGGCAAAGCATCTTAATTGGATTTAAGTCCGGACTTTGACTAGGCCACTCCAAAACTTTCATTTTGTTTTTTGAGCCATTCAGAGGTGGACTTGCTGGTTTGTTTTGGATTGTTGTCCTGCTGTGTGCTTGAACTTCAGGGCACGAGCTGATGGCCGAACATTCTCCTTCATGATTTTCTGGTAGAGAGCAGAATTAATGGTTCCATCAATTACAGCCAGTCGTCCAGATTCTGCCCCAGCAAAGCAGCCCCAGACCATCACACTA
>JAODKN010000082.1:2537587-2565704 GCA_026774425.1 Petrocephalus zakoni
ACTGAGGCAAGTCAGGTCTGCAGTTCTTTAGATGTTATTCTGGGGTCTTTTGTGACCTCCTGGATGAGTTGTCTGTGTGCTCTTGGAATGATTTTGGTAGGCTGGCCCCTCCGGAGAAGGTTCACTACTGCTCCAAGTTTTCTCCATTTGTGGATAATGGCTCTCACTGTGGTTCGCTGGAGTCCCAAAGCCTTAGAAATGGCTTTGTAGCCCTTCCCAGACTGATAGATGTCAATGACTTTTTTTCTCATCTGTTCTTGAGTTTCTTTAGATTGTGGCATGACGTGTTGCTCTTTGAGATTTTTCAGCCTACTTCACTTTGTCAGACAGGTTCTGTTTCATTTCTTGATTGACCAGGTCTGGCAGGCCTGGGTGTGGCTAGTGAAATTGAACTCAGCTTTACAATAATTGTGGTTGATCATAGTTAATTCATGATTTACCAATGGGGGCAATAACTTTTTCCCATAGGGCCCGGTAGGTTTGGATAGCCTTTTTCTGTTAATAAATGAAATCATCATTTAAAAACTGCATTTTGTACATACTCTGGTTATGTTTGTCTAGTATTAAAATTTGTTTGATCACTGGAAACATGTAAGTGTGACAAATGCATAAAAATAAAAAATCAAATTTCACAGCACTGAATGTGTTCAAGGCAAAAGACTTCAGTGCAACATTTTTATGGGATGGAATTGGAGGTACTGTCAGAGTAAATGTCATGATATATTCTTATCATGCCTCAACCTTGTTTTGTGGGGACAGACCCATGACAGATGTTTCCCTTGTCTGGCACATCTTGTAATAATCAGACTGAAGCTCAAATGTATCATATGTGTTTCCAAGCGGTTTGAACACATTAGAGTACATGTGCAGGCTAGGATTTATGGGTATGCCCTGCGATTGCTCGTCCGTCTTCTATAACCGCTTTTCATGCCTGGATGCCCGCCCAGGAAAGGCACGCCCCACCCTGAATGGGGTGCCAGTCCATCGCAGGGCAGATGTCATGCACACTACTGGCCATTTACAGGCCCCAGTTCTCCTAACTGCGTGTCTTCAGAATGTGGGAGGAATTAAACCTGCATTAATACAGGGTGAATATTCAAACTCCACAGTCATGGTCAGACGTGGGGCTTGAACAGCTACCCTAGTGGTGTCTGGATAAGGTGTCACTCACCGAGTCATACAGTTGGGAGCTATTTTGTCTGTTTTATTGTTTTCATACATTGGATTAAAGGGTTAAAATATTCAGGAATATATTTCAGATCAAGGTACATCCTTAATGTTATCAGACTGGTGTCTGTAATTGCTGCATTGCTCAACATCATGAATTTCGTATTACGGGAAACTGAAACCAGTGATCACGATTTAAATTCATTAAATGTAATGAGTTGTCAGTGTTCATCATGCACAGCACTTGAGCACCTGTTCAGAAGTTAAGCAAAGGGGACGTTTTCAAGGGTGAGCCCTGAGCGAGCTTGACTGCATCAGGCGGAGGAGATACCATGCGTCAGAAGGTCTTTGGTCAGAATAAGTGCTCCATAAACCTGCCTTTACTGTTATGCCTAACAGTGGTACTGTCTAATGCTTTGGTTGAAATTTTTCATTTATAACATTAAATTAGGTAACAAACGGATGTCTGTTTCCAGTTAGGAGAACTGGGCACAAATTATGTAGCAGCACACTCATACTTAATGTATTAATTAATCAGAAACTAAATGTTAGTTACGTGCTGGTACCATGTTTGTTCACAATGGATCAGGCATAATGGTTCATGTGCTTCATGCAGCTACTATGTTTGTTCATGATTTGTACCTGAGTAGTAACTGAGTTAATAAGTTACTTCTCCCTCATGTCAAGAGTCACCTTAAATTACTCACTATGGGGAATGACAGTAGAATTCATCCAGCAGTGAGATGTTCTGCAAGCTCTCATTCGATTTAATCATTCTGCCGTGTAATGGTATGGGTCAGATCACTAAAAAAACTCACTGTCTGTTAGTATTGAGAATTTTATCAAGTGTAGGTACTTTTTTCAATGACTGAGACATTCACGATGGAGGAGACGCCTTAGCGTAGGTCACCGTGTTTGGGATGCCAGCGGTCCTCGGGGAGATATCGCAAAGCTACTCTACGCAGCTGCAGCTCCTTTGAGGTCTTCTGGCTCTCATCCCATCCCAGAGTTACCCATTAGCATTTAAAAACTCAAAGACACTTTTCTTTATGTGTGGCTCAACTTTGTATGTATGGGGGGGGGGCAAACCAAAGTGATAATGTGTCTGGAGTGAAAGATCTGATCGCGCAGTCGAACCAGCTGGCCCAATTAGCGCTAACGAATGCCGTTTCCTCATGAGGCTTGGTCTCAAAGTGTGTACATAAACTTTGAACCCTGCGGATGAACGGAGCAATTTGAGTTTCCAGATCTCCCATTACACAGGAAAGGTGTTGGTGCTTTGACGGTAAACATGGGTCTTGTTAAACAGCAGCTGTGTAGCCAAAGTCAGTGACATCCACCCATTTCAATGCTGCTTATCCATTACTGGGTCAGGGTTAACTTGGAGCGAATCCCAGAAATCCCCGCACATGAATGCCTTGGATACGATAATAGACCTTCGAAGGGCACACACTCACAGCGCCGTAGAGTCACCAGTTTGCCTAACCACATGTTTTTTTGGCGTATGGAAACCAGAGTACCCAGAGGAAGTTGCAAAGCCACAGAGCTGGGCGTGGGAATCAAACCCACAACCCTGGAGGTGTGAGGCAACAGTGCCACCCACTGAGCTACCAGCTACTTACATGGTTCATGGTCATTTTTGGTTGCGGAAAAACTCAATAATGAGATTGCATTTCCTACGTGTCGCACTTTTTTTAAATAGCTATCATTCCTAGCCCATTTTATACACAGCTACAAATACTGGTTCGTGTCCTCTACCAGGACTACAGGGTGAACATCTTCCTGCGGCAGAGGTGGAACGACCCCAGGCTGCGGCTTCCCACTGATTTCAAATCGGACTCCCTCACCGTGGATCCCAACCTGTTCCAGTGCCTCTGGAAGCCGGACTTGTTCTTCGCGAACGAAAAGAATGCCAACTTTCACGACGTGACACAGGAAAACATTCTCCTCTTCATTTTCCGGAACGGCGACGTACTTATCAGCATGAGGTACTCCACATCTCCATTTGGATCTCGAACTTTGCTGCCTGTACATTCATTAATTTAGCCATTGCTTGCTTGTTATCCTTCAGACGTCTTAGATAACTGTTATCATTATAGCCGTGATGATCGGCGACGTCTAGACTTCTCACTAAAATGTGCATATCGTTCATTTAAAAAAATATATATCATATTACTGGGGGTTTGAGACCTTTCTAAAAATAGACTGAAAGTAACCAGTTTTCTTAATCTTGAGACTTGCCAGAATTGATGCGGTCAGAAATGCATTCGTTGCATTTTTTGGCTTCTGCGTTAATTAAGTAAGAACGGGAGCTATCTAATAAGAATGCCGATATCGCAGCTTTTCACACGCAGATGGCGTCTTCCAAAGCCCAAGCATTATTATGGCTCGTTAGAGAAAATGGCGTGGTGGCAGACTACCAAGTTAGAGGATTACTGCTTGATATGACTTGTACGTGGGTCACTGGGACATGTCGCGTTTTCTTTCCCAGTTTTTAGTTTAATGCGGTTTAATGTGAATTCTCGATGCAAATCCCTTCCACATGACAGGGACGGGTTGCCTGCCGCTTGGAACTTCGCTTTGTTCCAAAGCTTTTATGAATCTCAACTACAAGCTTGAAAGTAGCATATAGAGTTCTGAGTGCAGTTTGACCCTGATTTATGAATCTACATTCCTAAAAGAATACTTTTGGTTAATGGTGAACCTGTTCTTTTGGCAGAATAATGGCTCAGGAATGTATTTGGTATCTGGATTTTGGTGAGAAGGTTTTCAGATTCAGTCAAACGACTACGAAGTTTTGGTATAGCCATAACAAGACCACTTGTCTTCTCAAATATTGCTCTCTGTCATTAAATCACCTAACATAAACACAATTTACGGCCGCTCGGTTCTCTGTAAACAATTGTAAACGTTTCACCGAAAGTGAATCGCCCTTAAATCAGAATAACTGCTTTTCACAATGACCAGGCGAGGTAGGACTCTTTGCAAAATACATTTTTCTTCCTGTCTGTCACGTTCCAGGTTGTCTATCACTCTGTCCTGTCCGCTGGATTTGACTTTGTTTCCCATGGATACCCAGAAGTGCAAGATGCAGCTGGAGAGCTGTATGTGATTATATCTGTGCCCTTCTTACGGCTCACTTCATGTGCCGCTTTTGTCAGCATGTATTCTGAGCGCTGGGATCCTCAGCTAAATTAAATCATCAGCATTTGTGTGTTTTTGTTAAGGTTTGTCACGCTTGCCTTTTCGGCTTTGCCTTCGCCACCTGTTTTTTTTTTTGGGGGCCATCTGGAGTCTTGAGGTCTTTGGAGGGAGGCACTTACACCCCCTGGATGTCTGTTTCCAGATGGCTACACCACCAATGACCTCAAGTTCAGCTGGCAGTCAGGTGACCCGGTGCAAATGGATGAAATTCAACTGCCCCAGTTCGATGTAAAGCAGGAGGACATTGAGTATGGAAACTGTACCAAGTACTATAAAGGGACAGGTACAATTTTACCTTTTCCTAATAACTACATATACATTTTTTAAATTGATACATTTGGCCGTTTTTATGCTCTGACTCACCGAAACAGAATTTCGATAAATAGCCGTTAAATCTTGCCTTGACATGGTTGTGAAGACAATTCCTATGGATGTGTATGATTAATTGGGTCTTTTGGGAAATGAAGCCATATTTCGTAAAATTCAGTAAGCTTTTGGCTTTTGATTCCAACAAAATTCTTTGTATTACATGGAAAAGAAACATTATTTAAATGAATTTTTTGCACTTAGGATGAATTATATTGTCATGTTGCCATTGCAGGAGATTACTCTATTAATGATATAAATCTTATCACAGCTTTAGTTCAGCAACGGTTGAGGCAAGTTTGGATATTTTCATAGAATACTGTTTTTTTCTGTATATCTACATACTGTATACAGTATAGTACAGATTGACGAGGAGGTTTGCACTGTGATTGAAACACATCAGCAGGCTATCTTAGTCATCAGCTAGTGTGGTGCATTATCTCTGCTTGAATACTCTTAATCTCCCCTGTTTACTTTATACATGTTACATAAGGACTCATTTGGTGTTTCACCATATTGGATGCTGTATATATTTCACAATTTAGATTCATTACCAGAAAAAAACTACATTCAGTTTCAGTTGTCAATAAAGGTCAATTATGGATAGTCCACAGGAACATGTAATGGATTCAGATACACGCAGATGGGGGTGTGGCAACCGGGGGAATGGGGAGGGGCATATACCCCTCAATATTTAATTTTGGCTTTATTTGCCCCCCACCCCCAAAAAAAATAAACCTGCGCATTTAAATAGTTGTGTAACCCGGCCCCCAATATCAAACTCTCAAACCTAATCTCAAAACTATTGGTGTCAGAATGGCATTGACTCGTGGTCACCTTATAGACCACCCTTCTCTTCCTGGGCCTTTATCATACAGGCCTCAGGTATTATTAAACACCACCTGGGGCTGTTGTTCCAGACACCGTAATCAGACTTATTACTTAGTGGTTTTGAAATTTTCATTAGTTCCCCCCCCCCAATTTTTATGTCTCCCTTTTCAATTTCAGTTTAGATTAAAGGGTATATAAATAGTTTTGTTTTTATTTTCTGAAAATGACCAGCATAGTTTTTATTTAGTTTTGAGCTTTGGTTGTCAGTGTTTTGGTGAAAGCCTTGATTATGGTATGTAGTTGAAAAGGATTATTTTAAATACATGCCTGATTAATTTAAAAAACATAAACTTTATGAAATGTATTATAATTCAAATATAATATTTACGCAGATTTACACAGAATGCACAAATACTTAAACTACTTTAAAAAATTGTACTATAAGAACTATACATACAACATCCACTTCCTATTCCATGCATGCACGTGCCGGGAATCAGTATGTGAGAGACTTTCCTGCCGCGTTTTGTACGGTTACCCATTCTGATTTAACATGGACTATAGCTGTAAACATCCATCAGAGAGAAGAATAAAAAAATCAACAGAAGACCCTGAACAGAGGGGCAGTTTGGTGATATTTTGAGTGTTCAGTGTTCATCTATGAAACGGTCGCAAGAACAGAGGTGTGTGTGGGTAGGCTATAGGGAGATGTGTGCTTTCTGTAGTGAAGTAACGTCTCGTTGCTCATGAGTAAATACATTGCTGCAGAGAAATGGTGGCCCAGTTTCTCAGACCAGGTGAGAAGAGTCCGCATGCAGAGAAAATGCACCCCGCAAAAAGGAGGAAGGGCTGTTAGAGTGTAAGGACACTTCCGCCAGTGTAGGATAGACCGCCTCCCTCACCTTCCAGGACACGCTACACATTTCTCCTCAAATGCTATCATAACCTCATAGCTGTCTGCGTCTTTGAAACCTGTATGTTGGTCTTCTACAAAGACCAACACAAATTACTGGGTTAAAACCCATGTAGTGTGCAGATGTTTTTCTACGTATATATACTGTATGTATATGTGTTTATGTCCATCCCTGGTACAGGAATGGGTCCTAAGGATACGGTTTTGGAAAATTCTCCTGATGCATTACTTAAAAAATAAGGCAATAACCATTTACTCTTGTTTTGGAGGGAATAGTGGATCATACCTGCCACTAGCTAGGTGTACCTAATAAATATTCAGCATTCAGATTTCTCATACGCAGTTCTGCTATGCTGTTAAAATCTTACATGTTCTTCCACTAAACACAAATTAACACAAAAACACACATCAGATTAATAGATTGAGGTAGAAGTATAAACTTAAGGTGCTTTTGCAGTAACGTTAAAAAAATTACAATTACCACGATAAATATGTAGACACGATACAATGTAACATAGCGTTACGTAAATGTGAAGTGGCCGCCATGCTTATTTAGCATTCATTGCTATTTTTAAAATCTGAACTAAAGCATTGACTCAAAGATGAGAACCCCTGTCTAATCCTTTATCGTTTTATTTTTCCCATTTCTTTGAAGGCTACTACACCTGCGTGGAGGTTATCTTCACTCTGAGGCGGCAGGTTGGCTTCTACATGATGGGCGTCTATGCGCCCACCCTCCTTTTAGTGGTGATCTCCTGGCTGTCCTTCTGGATCAACCCGGACGCCAGCGCTGCCAGAGTGCCGCTAGGTAGCGAAGGAAGTGGGGGCGGAGTCACCTTGGCATCATCCATTTCAGATCCATGGCCGCCTGTTCCCCCATAACAGAACCCATCGCCGCCCCCCCCACCCCCATCTCCCCGCGCCAACTTGGATGCGTTCATGACATCTGAGTAAATGATTACATTTCAGGTCAGTCACGCCCTGTCCATCACACTTTTTGCTGCTTTAACTGCATGTGTGCGTTTCAGTCGTTTTTCTTTTTTTAGAACTTGCCAAGAGCATTGGAGAGATTATGAATATACTTAGAAGCTTTCTTCCATCCAAAATATGAGCCTGACACATGGGTTTAGGTTGATTAACACAAGACATTTGTATTATAGTTAATGTTTACAAAATATCAGACCTTGAGGACTGTCATTATTTTTGGGAAGGCCATATTTGAAATTGGTATTCTCTAGTTCTTTAGCACAGTGTCCTGTTTTTATTAAACTAAAAGGAAATATTGTGCATCCTCCTGGTTCTCTGAATCAGTGCCTCTTAAGCAAGAACTCATATAAATGGTCTTCTTGCGTGTAACATTTTAAACCAATAAATTGCTACTCTTCAAAGCTCAAATCATTTATAAATTTGTAGCAATGATAAGTTAATTAACTTTGAATCTATATAATGTATCGATTAGAAATATGCTGGATTAACGATTGTGGCTTGTGCTTGTATAGGGGCTGAATGTAAAGAACCGGCTTGTGGGGCCCTTTGGGGGGGGTGTACAGCTCCAGAGCGCCCCCTGTCTGTGACTTCCCCCTTTTCTGGCCGTCACCCATGCAGGCATCCTCTCAGTGTTGTCCTTGTCTTCTGAATGCACGTCCCTGGCCGCCGAGCTTCCCAAGGTGTCCTACGTGAAGGCCATCGACATCTGGCTGATCGGCTGCCTGCTCTTTGGCTTTGCCTCGCTGGTGGAGTACGCTGTGGTGCAGGTCATGCTGAACAGCCCCAAGCGCATCGAGGCGGAGAAGGCCAAGCTGGCCACCAAGGAGAAGGCAGAGGGCAAGGCCCCAGCCAAGAACACCGTCAACGGCACGGGAGGGACACCCATGCACGCCAACGCACTCCAGGTGAGCGGGCCTGGGTGTGGTATGTCTTTTGGGACAGCTCAATACATTATAAGGCCACTGCTCCTTACATGTCCTTCCCGGAATATACTAGCTGACCACAACCCTGTAACTGCATAAACAGGATGGATGGATTGATGGATAGATAAACTGGGTGGATGGGTGGATAGATAAGCTGGATGGATGAATAGACTGGATAGACAAGCTGGATAGATGGATGGATGATTGGATAGATAAACCGGATGGATACACAGGATGGATGGATACACAGGATGGATAGATAAACAGGATGGATGGATGTTTCTTACATGCTTATTGCAGATCAACGCAAACCATGCATGTGACATTGTCTTTTTTTCCAGGCAATTTTTTTCTGCTAATACAACGCTAAACGCAGCTGCTTTTACTCTCACTGTTGACAGCCCAGTCGTAGGCTATAAGATTCAGGAGCTTTTCGTTATGCTTATGGATGAAGACAAAAGCTTGACCCGTCGCCCTGACCCGTCACTCTCCCTTCAACAGGTGGTGGAGACCAGGTGCAAAAAGGTGTGCACCTCCAAATCCGACCTGCGGTCCAATGACTTCAGCATAGTGGGGTCGCTACCCCGAGATTTTGAGCTCTCCAATTTTGACTGCTATGGAAAGCCTATAGAAGTGGACGGTGTGAGCAAATCGCAGGCCAAAAACAACAAGAAGCCAGCTCCCCCGAAACCGGTCATCCCTTCTGCGGCCAAGCGAGTCGACCTTTACGCTCGGGCCCTGTTCCCCTTCTCTTTCCTGTTCTTTAACGTCATATACTGGTCTGTCTACTTGTGACGACCTTACGGGGAATGTACCTGCGGGAACCTCCATGCACTTTGTGCTACCGCTGCGGAGCTGTTTGTTTTGATCTCTTTGGTTTCTTTGTGTGTTTAGCATTAAATGCAGAATAGTTGCTTTTTTGTAGCTGGAGCTTCTAGGGTAGGGGGATTAAAACAAACAAACCAAAAAACAAACAAACAAACAAAGAATAACGACTATAAGCGAAAGCGCTTTGCTCTTAGTTCTGGTAGATGGCTTGACTTGCATTGTGTGCACTCTGGGCTTAATGCGGCGTGAATGTGCCGGACGGCCGAAAGCCTGCTTCTGAAGTGGATTTTGGGTGACTGCTCCCCGAGTAAGGAGGAGCAGGAGGGCACGTAGCCACGCTACAAATTCCAAATCAAAGCTGATGGCACTTTAAAGCAAATGCACGTTTAAAAATTTATATTTGTATGCATATATAACTATGAATGTATAATTTATGTACGCGGAAATCGGCAAATGGTACGAGGTAGATGAATGAATACTTTTTAGAAAGGTGCGATAGTTTATTTATTGAAGGTCGATATTTCGGCTACTGAAACGGCGGTGGCGATTCACCCGGGGCAACAGATGGCAATTCGCCGCAATAAAACGGCAACTCATCCGAGCGGATGCGAGGAATGTGTCACCTTTATAGGTAGGAGGTGGAGGGCAGCATCCTTTCAAGGCAATAAAGACAACGTAATTGAAAGAACGTGGCAGTGCCGTTTGCTCTTTCTGTTTCCTGTTCTGTCCCCAGTGGATTCGCATGCAGGCTGCTCGTTTGACTCTGGCGGTAAGTGAAAAACACAGTATAAACGCACAGCCCTGAGGATACACTACTCCCTTGAAATATTTCTCCTTTTCTGTGCTGCATTTCATGTGTCGTTATGGCTTTTTTTTTTCTTGACCAAACGGGAAGTGCAATTTTTTTCACATCTTTCACATATAACCATATATAGCTCTGATGCCAGTGTTCTGACCTGCCAGCAGGTATTCATTTCACACACGGGTCGTGTATCATATTTTGTATATCCACGGATAATGTCTAAAGGAGATAAACTTTCACAAGGCCATCAAAGAGACGTGTGAATAGACTGCATTTCACAGAACCGGGTGCGAAATTAAATTTCCCCGGTGGTTCCGAGGTTGAAAGTGTGTGCACACTACGTGCGGGGCGCCAAATTGATAGTCATCATGGGATTATGCAAATGAGCCATATGGCTATTGGCCAGAAAATATCATTGAATAGATTGAGTAAAACATGCATGCTTGGTGGATCTGAACATGATCTCTGAAGTCAGGAAATGGAAGTGAGATTGTTTTTAACGCCTTATTTTCACCAGTGGTCCGAGCAGGACCAGCCCTTGTCACATCAACAGAAAACATTTCTGTGCTCCATGGGAGTAGTTTTAAAACTTATATGTTTTGATAGTAATCAAATTGATTAATATTTGGAACAGCTTGTCATAAACACTCTGTCACACACAAATGTCCCAGCTGCTCTCGGCTGTGTGTCTCTTAATTGCTCCCTGAGAGGGAATCTTTGCAGGGGCCTGTTGTTGTACGTTGGTACTTTTCCGACTCAGTCAAGGTGCAGAGCATTACATGTAGTAGCTAAGTAAAGAACTCTAAACCTCATACCTGCAGAGTGTTTCCCCAAGGTACCATTTGAGTGCCCTCCAGTGCTATGCTTGTATGCCTTCTAACCTTAGGTTTACTGATGTTGTTAGAGATGCTACCTAACTTCCTCCATGGGAACTATCTGCTAATGAGAGCCTAAATGTCACCGCAGTCCACTTCCAAAATGGTGCCCACTCGGTGTCCTGGGTCCTACCGCAAAGCAACATGGTGCAACATTAATAGTAACACTAAGTGTTGTTGTTTTATTTTTGTCTGCTCATGCATTAGTAAAGTACTTATTTGTAAATTAACATTTGCACAGCCTCACTGACTCCACAGCTACATTGGCAGTGTTGATGGTGATAATTTACTCAGGTTCTGCAGTGCTCTGATAAACAATGTGCGATAAGCTAATGGTGCCAGTTTCATTGTGTGGTTGGGAGTGGGGTGGCAGGCAAAGCTATTTTCTGTGTATTATTATTTTAGGCTTACCGCCCTAGAGAAACCGTGACGGGAGAAGAGTTTGCAAAGTGCCGTGCTGTGGGTGAGCATTGGCTGGAAAGGGAGACCTTGGAGATTAGATTTACTCACAGCCGAGAGTCCATGCATGGAAGTTCAATTAAGTTCTAAGCAAGGATCACTAGAGCAGTGAAATTCAGTTGTGCTTTAAGGGGATCACCAGAATGGGGCACTAACGTTCAGGATTAACGGTATGTTGCTGGGAATGGATTTCGATTTCATGCTTTTAGAAATAATGTAACGCTGACCTCAGAGTAGCTTTGGGAAATGTGGACATTTTGAGTGGAATAACAGGGAGGTCGTTCCCTGAAGATGAGACCAGGGATCCGAGCTCACAGAGACAAGATCATCTTTTCAGTCATATCTGTGGAATAGTCAAGATCAAAAGCAGGGAGGTGGAAGGGAAGTGCCTGTTTTACTCTGAATGGGTCGTCCTCAGGCCTGAAGGCAGTCTGTCTAGTAGTGGGTGCATTCTAGAATAGGGCTCCAGCCTGATTGTGACCCCACATTAAATAAGTGGTTACTGAAAGGATGGATTGATGCTATCCTACGACCGAGCAGCGTTTGGTTGTGATTTATTTCTGGCTTCGAAACAGCTGCCTTTTGTAAGATCTGTTTTGCCCGAGAACACAAGCGCCTACTGATAATTCTTTATAGATACTTTATTGATCCCCATGGGGAAATTGTCTTCTCACCTCCCCCAACCTCATTTGCATGTATCTGTAAGACTGTATTGAGACGCTGGAATTGAAAGAAATAGACGGCCATTTTGGGGGCGTGCTTGGGGGGAGCGGAGACATAAACCGAAATGGTGACTAGCTCAGAAAGGAGAGTGGTAAAGGGGAGGGCCTGGGTTATGCAGCGTGCTCAGTGTGCGTTTTTCTGAGGTTTAGAGGTATATCTCATTCTTAAATAACGATTACAACAGCAGAACCTGACATGCTAATGTTGCGGCAACACAGACCAAACGTGCCAAGTTTCACTGACCACAATGACACAATGAAGGCTAAATATGTATTTTTATTAGGTTTATTTACAAATAGCTTCTACATCCTTCCTGCTGCATCCATAACCCATGAGATTATGGATTTAACATGTCATTCATCTAGGGACTTCTCTGTTTTTCTCTGTTTGTCCTTGATCTCCGTTGTCCTGAGATGTTTCTTCTTGCTGGACTCGGTTTAAATAAGCCAGTCGAGGCCTCCTGGTGTCATTCCCTGTCTGCCCTCTAGGGGGAGCCTTTGCCACTCACCTCTGGGCTGTGGCCTCCGCCCGGGCCTTCTGTCACGCTGGAGACCCTTGTGGCAGAGACCAGCCTCATGGCTGTTAGCAATTCTCCTGCATCTTTGATTTCTTCTAGTGTGACACTGCATTCTTTCCACGCTGGCGATCAGAGCCCTGGAGGGTTGCCCTCTCCTTTTCTCTCTCTGAAAGCCGTTTCCCGTGTCCTCCCCCGTTCCTCTCCCTCCACCAGCCCAGGCAGGTATTTCCTGTACCACCTTGCTCCCCAGTTCATACTACATGCACCCTACTTCTGTAGGTAGTGTCTATTTTACGGACACTACAGCATTGCCCAGATTTTTTACTTCGTCATTTTTCTGCCATTACCCTCCCCATCAAACACTTAATCTCTGTAATTTTTCCTCAACTCATTGTTCTGACCTTAATTTGTCGAACGATGTCGATCTTGACCTTGACTTTGATTTTATCCACCTTATTCTCCATATCTTTTGGACCGAGAAGAAAAGCTGCGCAAAGACTAAGGAAAGAAAATAACTTTTCTCTAAAGACCCTGTCCAGTTACAGTTCTGTGACATCACTGGTTGCCATGGAAGCAATTAGCATACAAGCAGTATCATTGTATATGAAACATCCAAGCTGTATATAGCTTGCTTATAGATACGTCACACTGCCCAACCATACGCACCATGTGGATCTGGAATGACCAATAAGATCCCATTTCAATGCTGATATATAGTACGGTGCCAAATAGCCGATTATTTTAAAGCAAACTTCAGCTACAAAATGTAAATTTTAGAGCAGCCAAGGACAAAAAGGCATGTGTACTCCCATGGTACCATGATTACTGCCCATGGTTCTTTTAATTGCAGACAGGCTCGTTTTAGTGTGCTCAGTGCTGTCAAGATAGGGGTCACTAACACTGAGGGTACTAAACGTGACAGGTGCATTCAGGCAGCTTCTCAAAAAACACAAGGATACCTGTTGCTGTGGAAATAGTGGAAAAACTTTTGACAGGGATGATGCCAATTTATTTTCCCCTTGTGCAGCGACAGACAGACGGTGCCTCAAATAAACAGCATTATTACTGCTAAGCTGCATGCATTAACAATGAATAAAATCCCCTTAAAGTCGCCTACACGCCCAGCTGACCGCATGTTTCCGGTGTTTCAGTGGGAGGGATTTTCCCTTCCTCCTCAGCTCTTCCTGCTCCACTCCTCCGCGCAGCTTCCTGTAGCTGACAGAGCCCCCGCAGAGCCTCTTATTTGGATAGTCCCAGCTTTTCTGTTGATATTCCTCTCCCCATTAACCAGCAATTTTCATGGTCAAGTCATGGGAGAATTGGTCTCTACTAGCGCTTGGTGATATCTAGAAAAATAATGTGCAATAATTTAATTTAAAATTAAACAATGATATTGGAATTAATAATCACAGAGTTACTTGTGTTATAGTCTATTTATTTATATTGTCATCATATCGCCCATTTCTCTGCACTTGGCACTATACCTCCAGTCTACCTGGATGCTGTTGCCTGTTGTGCTGTCTCACGTCCGGTAAGCTAATGCGAATCTCTACATAGATGTATTTTCACTGGATGTGAATTAGACAACCGTTCCATGTTTAATAAAACATTATCCTCTTGTAGTTTGTCTTCTGTCATTCGGTGCTTCATGTGCTGCTTTCCGCTTTATGATCTAGTTACTCTACTGTGGCTTTTAGCCAAATCGATTGACAGGGTTTACTCATTTATAAAGCTTACATATTTTGAGTGGATCAGTTCATGCTTTTTCTGAAGGGGACTGAATGGGCTTGGGATGTAAAACAGCAATCTTCAGGGTTATGGACCTCTATTACACACTGACTGAAATGTATATAGCTTGATACTACGCTACTACAGCTCTTGACCAAGCTGTTTGAGTTCTCCTGTAATGTTAATCTTCCTGAATGTGCTTCTGTAAGTGCACACTGCCTAATTACACGCACATGCATATCACTTCTCAGAAGAATGTCGACTGGTTTATTGGTATATTGTGTTTTTAAATAGCATTAAGATTGAATTGTATCATGCAGTGAATTGGAACTCATTTCAGTTGGGACTGATGAACAACTGCATGGCTGTGGATGTATAAGCTTCGTGAAACGCATGATGGCGTCTGTGGCGAGTCTGCCAAAACAATGCTCTCCTTGAATGACAGGAGTTTGTATAATAGCTAAGTAACTGCAAAGAAGGACTGTGTCAGTAATTATACTATCCAAGTAAAATTGTTTTGACACTGTGTACTTAAGTATGAAACATGGGCATGTAACTGCGGATCGTATGAAAGTTCTCTCTTGCAATCAGACGGTTTTCCTTGAACAGCAGCCTTGGGATTCTGGAGGCAGCAGCGTTTAGTAAATTGCTAACGTCCCGCAGCAATGGGTTGTTAGCGTCTGTCCTTTCCCTGGACAAGGCTCTGTCCGTGGTCCTACAAGTCACTATAGTGTCATGATTATGACCAATTCTGGCTTTTGCCACAGTTTGAAAGAATGTTTAGATACTTTATTTCATAGCATATACTTTCAAATTCCTTTTGGCTTTCTTTGAATTCTTCGGTATATTTTGTTCACTGCAAGTTATACGCTATAGCTACACCCAACACATTTAAGCGCCTATGTCATGTTACCATTTCCTTCATTTTAAGGCATTTTAATACAAATTTATATAACAGGTATTGCTTGCATCGGTGGGTTTTCATGCTTATTGGGATGTATTGGCTTCGTATACCCCCTCCCCCAATATTAAACTCCCTTCTACGCCCTTGGTTATTACACACAAATTTATTTTCATTCATCCGTGAAATATAGGCTTGGCTCTGATCGACCCAGCTGCAACTATCCTGTGCTGGCTTATAAACGTGCAGTTTATCGGTGTATTGGCATATATCGATTACCACCAATAAGTCTAATTTCATTCTGAAAGCCTGGGGGGGAGGCACTCCCTTGTTTGTTTGATAAAACTTGTACCATCATAATCGCTGTCCTGTAACAAAGAAACCGAAAGGATTACACAAATCAAAGATACACTAAGCGAATGGGCCGATCCCAGTGGCGTGATGAAGAGGTCTCGCCTCTATCGCCGTCTCCGCGTCCTCATTAACATTCCCCCCTCGTCCGTGATGCTGAAACGGCCTCCAGTCGGCGGCGGAAAGGGGCGCATTGCTCCTGCGTGCGCGCGTAAGTACCGATTCAGCGGGACAGCGCCGCAAAGGAGCAGAGAGAGAGAGAGCCCGAGCTGCGCTCTCCCAGCCGCTATTCCCCGGCAGCGACCAGCCGCGCTCTATGCATGCTCATTATGAATAGGATGTAAAAACAAAGACAGTCTAAAATAAAACAAACGACGATTGCCGATGCCCAGGGAATATTCGGTGGATGTGGTCACAGTCTCCTCACTGGAAATGCGAGAGAGTATGCATTTTTCAGCCTGCCTAATTGTCGTGTTATGGGGACTGGCGTTCGGTGGCTCTCCCAGCGTACAGATCGGTAGGTATAAATAGGTTCTTTTTTATACCCTGCTCGTTACTATTATACTAATGTATAAATGAATCTCCATTGCAATATATATTAAAAATATCAGCGATAAATGCGAATTTATTACCAGATCAAAACTTAAAAAAATATATATAATTTTATATATATAAACGTGCCGGTGATTATTTGAACAAGGTTTTGGGTATTAATGAATTTAATTATAGACTATGTGCTGCGTTGACACTGCATAGCCGGTTTGGGCATATGATGGTGATGTTTGATCCGTCTGTGTGTCCGCAGGGGGCTTGTTTCCGAGGGGCGCAGACCAGGAGTACAGTGCATTCCGAATAGGGATGGTTCAGTTCGGCACCACCGAGTTTCGACTGACGCCCCATATCGACAATCTGGAAGTGGCTAACAGCTTTGCTGTCACCAATTGTTGTGAGTAGCATGCATCGGATCCCAGATGAATGCGCTGCTCGTTTGTTGCATGATCCTGCGACCATACGGTCAGGTTTTCATTAACAGCCACGGACATTCGTCTCCATTTAAGTTACAGCTTTAGGGTGTGATTTTGTATCTGTGATGTGCCAGAGTTGCATCTGAGTGTATGTTACATTTATCTTTGCTGCTGCCGCTGTTGATCTAGCCGTTTTACAGTCGATTCTCGTCCACGTTTTAAACAAGTTTCAGCAGTGGTCACGCAAAGCGGCCGTCCGCTGCTCATATGACAGAAGCGCCTCATTGAGGATGCGGGCCAGCGATTTGGCTGCGTGCATCCACTCATGAGGATGTCGCTGTACAGAAACCGATGATTGGCAGGTATATGCAAGATCATGGCGAAGTTGGTTTCCACAGTAACTCTTACAGAGAGGGGCATGTTAAGAAATCAAATAACGGGCCAGTTGGGGTCCATTTCATAATGCATTAAATGTGATACATCGTCCCACGTAGAACTGTAACGGGCCTTGGGTTTATTTATCAGAACTGACCATTTAGATACTGCCGCCTAAAAAGCCTTGCTCAAGCCCATTTTACCCCCGCACGACTGTACAGATAAAAGAGTCAGGATTACGCCCTGCTTTTTTGAGGATCCCGTACATTTATGCTCTGTAGCTGGATTCGTATCAGCCGCAGCTATAAAGGTCCATTAAAGAGAACAGAAATCCACAATTTCAGGCACGTTAGATGTTTTGAAATGCGCTGTAGAATTCGGTCCCACCGACTGAAGGCAACACAGGGTGTGATTGTCCTTTTTTTCTCCACCCACGGCGGTGTTTTCGTGGGAATTTTGTTCACATAGTGGGCCGGTTGCACTTTATAAAAATATTACATGGAGGCGTCTTCGAAATGCATTTCACCATTGTGAAATGCTGTGCCTTCCAACCGTTTTATTCCAGCCAAATTATCCATAATAGAAATAGAATTAACACGATGCTGAATCGTCTATAGAAATATCGATTATATGGCTTATATATATATTTATCTGATCAACGTGTATAGGAAACATGCGCTGAAAAAAAATAAATTGGGTATTTATATAAAAAAAACAAAACAAATTTGCTGGGAAGTAGGCCATTCGCGTTGAAAGCGGGCTCTGGCACCGTGTCGTTGTGTGGTGGGGATGCTGATTCATGCCAGGAGTCCGGGGCTGATCAGGCGCGCAGCATCCGCGCTCCGAACGCGCATCATTACGGCCGCGTCTCGGCTGCTCACCAGCACGGCTATGCCCATCCGATTATTGCTGCTATGGGCGCTGATATTTGACTTTTAGCTGTGTGTGTAGCCCAGTAAAGGCTGTCCCGCTGCAGATCTAAACGTCGCTCCAAAACGGCCGTTATAACCCACCGGTAGCCTATAATAATAATAATAAAAAATCGGTGCTTGGGGTTTATCTGGGGTTTATCTCTAAGGCAATCGGATAAGCATAACATTTCTACACTCCCAGGCCACATTTTGGGCCATTCCTAAAATACCAAGGTTTCTTTATTTGTTATTTTTGTTCCAGTAAGCATTCCGATCACCTCAGTTAGCATAACCGCAGGGACTCCTTTAGCTGACCGCAAGATGACTGATGGTGTAATCAAATTTGTATTAATTACCACAACACATGCTTTTAATATAGTTATATTAAAATGTACTGTTGTATCGCCAATTTAAAGATCGCGATTTAACATTAGCCTCAAGTAAATAAAACGTGAGTTGCTTTCCCTCTTATCCGTGTTATTTTTATAACATGTGAAAGTCGTGAATCTTCTCGTCCATATCTGTATGTCAGTTAATTTTCTAACAAAATATTTAGTAAATACCTTGCCGTCAAGGAATGGAAAAAAATCATTGTTCCGTTCCTCTAAGCTAGTCTTTTATTTATAGGTATTGAAACTGATTGACAGACATGACCTGTAATAAATAAAACTCCTCCAACTGTAAACAGTTATGTATAGTAATACAACAATTTACGTCCTGTATCATGATCATGAATTAATATGCTTTGAAATAAGATTTACGTATTAGATGATCCTTAGTTAAAAGTTAAAATAATTTGCATCTCTCCAAGGTGATCAGATATTACGGTCATTGAACGGTAAGGACAGAAATTTATGTAGGGAAAGTTTAACTTCTGAATCTGTGTATATTTTTGTTAAATATTTGTATTATGTGTTTGCATTATATACACACATTTATATAAACATCACTAGGTGGCACTGTAACTTAAACAATTTCAAAATTATGTGTAAAGATTAAATGAATACTCTATTTTCCTGTTCTGTTTTGTGAAAAATTTAATACTATATCTTCTGCAGTTTTATGTGTCTATGCATCCATACTCATCTATGTACATAGATGTTTTACAGTATACATGCAGGCCTATATAAACATCAACCAATTCCTCTTTTCCAAGTTGAATGTTCATTTTAAATGTATGATAAATTAACAATTGTTGGTACGTTCTCCTGTGATATTATCTTATAGATGTAAGGAACTATTTGCATTAAATTATTTGTCTCACTTTTGCTGATTCATGGATAGCATGCAATAAACTGTCCAGCTGGTTTAATTAGGGAAAGAATTTGCAAATAGCTTTGATAATAATTGCAATGTAGCTGAGCTTTGCTGAAAAAAGCATCCATTAAGAAAGACAAACCTGAAGTTTATGACTGAGTCATGCTTGATATCACTCTCACCGAAGGAGCCAGTGGACCATTTTATGGGGAATTCTTAACGGATTAACCAAATGTTTGGCTTCGGCTAACGAGGGAGGTCCCGGCAAATCCAGAATGTAGGTGATAAGCAAGTGCTTCTCCTGAGGCAACCCCTGATACCCCAGATGTACAGGCCAGGCTTTAAGTAAATCCACAGGACAGGACGACTGTCACTCAAAGAGTATGCGGGCCAGAACCTTCATTTGTACATTTCTAAAGGCTCAGGAGGTCAGATCTGTGACCTGTGAAATTCATTCTGCTAAATGTTACACAGAACAGCCAGCAAACCATGTTCGGCTGTGCCTTGACGTGAATAAATATAGTAGACGTTATTTGTGTGATCAGTTGAATATAACCATTTTCCCTATAATAACCTATGATCTCTGTTTAGCTGTTCCTTAACGAATAAACTTAGTATATGTTATGTGTCACCTAAATATAACCCTTGTTCCCTATAACAATATTAATAATCCATAGGAAAATTCAACAGAAAATAACAAAATAGAACAAATAACTGGTGACCAGTGGCATTAACAGAATGCAGGTGCTACATTATGCTCAAATCTGTTGGACATGTTGTCTATAAAGGTTATATTTTGAATGGAGTCTCTGCTAGGATGGAAAACACCAGGATATGCATGAAGTGAGATGTCATCATATTCTATGTATCGTATTACTGAAGTCACATATATAACCTTTTGAATGTTTTATTTAGTGGACAGGTTTCAGGTCTGATCATTTGAGGAACTGTTTACCTTGGACTGAAATTTACCCTGAGTTGTGAAACTAGGTGCTATAAATATGACAGAAGAAAAATCACGTTCTTGTGAAGGGCATGCTATTGTGCAAAAGATTAAGGGTCTTGCACAAACTTATACGAAAATATTACTCTGTTTGGATTCTGTAGCTAGAGGTCAGAATCAGTATTACTGAGAACATGGGTTCATGGCAGACGTTGTTTTCTCTGTATGGAATATGGCTGGAACATCTCGCGAATGAAAATCTCTTGTCGGTCCAAAAATCACGTCTGGAGGTGTCAGGGATGTTGATGAAATGGCTCAGTTGTGTCTTATCAGCTGTTCCATAACTGGAACACGTGAAAAAAGATTTGGCAGAGCAGACGATTAAGAAATAACATATCTCCCTGCTCGGAAGATTGATGGCTGGAGTCCAGTCAGTGTGTTGTGCCGCCATCTTCTTGTTATTCCATTCAAAATCTGTTTTTTTTTTTTGCAGATGTAAGAATAGCCTGCCTGGTAGTTTAGAGGCAATAAGGAATATTCAAGCTAGCCAGCAGTTCCTCCTACCCTCTTGAATGTAATGATATTGTAGAGTACCAAACTTATGTACGGCATTGGATTTCTCCATCTGTTAGAGCAGAAAGAGGCTCATAGTAAATGTGCGACTGAGAATAAGCTCACGGTTTCTGTTGATTCATAAACATGTAGCAGGAGAACTATGTGTAAATATCCTAATTTCTCATTATTTTTATTATTTATTTTCTAATTTTTTTATGGAAGGTTAATGAGGTGATAAATAAATGTGCTTTGTCATAAATACACACAGTACATTAACATGTATTTATTTTGCAGATGCACAGGCGAGCAAAGCTTGGGTCAGACGGCAGGCTCCCTAGAGCAGTTGGGTTTAAATGCCTCGCTCAAGGGCCCAGTGGTGATACCATTACGCAGCTGGCCAAGGGATCTGAACACATGACCTTCAGGGTATAGGCAGAGTTTGCTAACCTGAGTTCTGTTTGAACTTGTAACTCAGAAATTTCAAGTTTCTAGTCGTAAATTTCGATTGGATTGCCCCCTGAAGTTGGAATTCTTCCTCAGAAAGTCAGGAATCCACACAACCCTGAGCTCTTATAATGGCTGTGCCCTTTATCAACAGAAGTTAAAGCTGTAATTCTATACTGTTTATTAGCACTTATGTCTTATTTGTGGCTCATTAACTTGGCCATGCACACAGTGCTGTCCAGCAGCTGTCTGTGGGTGTGTTGCTATGGTGTTTTTATGCACAAAATACAGTGTAATGTATTGGTATCAACCAATATTGTTAACAATGGCTAACTAACCAGGCTAGAACTGGAGACTGTTTCAGAAAGCAGGATTTCTCACTTAGCCAGATAACTTGTCTGATTTAAGGTAGTCTGGGAAAAGATAAAGGCCATTTAAACTGGGGTAAATTAAAATCCATCAAGTTATCCGGATAAGCAAGGAATCTTGCTTTCTGAAACAGGTCCCTGGTATTGCTAAATGGCTTTCTGACTTGCTGTGCTGGAAAGCAGTTAACACGGGTGAGACGTCATTGCCAGGTCTGACTTCCGACCTTGGAGGTAAATGGGACGCAGCATTAATTGCTCTAAGCCTAACTGCACATCTTTGGACTGTGGGAGGTAAGCAGAGTAGCTGGGGAAAATTGACATCACTTGAGGAGAATATTTAAACTCCCCCCACATGAAGGTGCCAGACGACAGTGCTGCAGAATGAGCCCCCAAGCCTCTCTGTTGACTACTCATTTGAAATATTCTGTTCTGCTATTGTTCGGAAATCCTTTCCTTTTATACACAAACTCTAGCGGACCATCCAATCATTTTTAACAGCCGGCCAACCAATCAGAGTTGTTGTGCTCAAGAATCTGAAGCACTGATTGGGGCACGTCCTAAAAGGGACACTGGTAAAGCCAATTATAAAAATAATCGGCAATATCATGCTCCTCTGCAGTCTGACAGTATAGGTAATTTGTACGTCAGTAGTTGGTAGTATTAAAATTAATCACATGTGCAGAAGCAGTAAAGAAATTTCTGGAGAGCTTTACATAGTTCTGTGACACTAAATGGTCTCTTTGAATAGCACAAATGCTGGTTTAATGATAAATCAATGATTCAGACAAAATCCCAGATGAGGCGGCTATTTCTCATGTCTGATTGTAATGGTACTGCAGCTTTTGGACCGATTAAAATGTATGGCAGAATAAGCGATGCCCACACTTAGCGGTTCACCGATGTGGAAATTTTGGCCGATACCAATGACTGATGTATTTTTTTATCTACTGTTTCAGATGCCGATAACCGGCTAACCTTTGGGGTCTACAAGTCTGTACAGAAAATTACTGACGTTACTCATTAAGATCTACTGAATGTGTGGAGCAATCGCATCATATAATATGCTCGTGGGAGTTTTACCTACACAAGAAAAAGGGCTAAAAATGATTGGTTCAGAGCGATGTGATCAGATTACAGAGGAGGTGGATCCAAGCAGCTACAGGAGGTGCGACCAAGACATCTGATTGGCTATCTCTCTGAGTGAATAATTTTTCTCAGGAGCATGTAATACTGGCAGTGAGACATTGGCCAAGTAGCACCAACTTTGCTGGATACCAGTATGTTAACTGACATATCTATACCCACACTCTTTATAATATTCGGGATCAACAGCTAAGATGTCGAAGTAGAATACTCAGATGCAGTAGGTAATTGTAATGGTGATTCCCCTGTGTAGGACAGGGCTGTGCATGCCGCCCTAAGGCCTGTGCCAGACTAGCTATCGTAAAAAGCCAACTCCGGCAGGTGAACCACAGTGACAGCTTCCCGATGAGGCAAAACCTGGGTGCGAACTAGCAAACGTAACCTGAAGTGATCAAGTACATGTCTATTTTATTTGTACTGCCTATAAACGACATACATACATCCATCAGCACTTTTGCAGCAGAAAGCAATGGCCTTCCTGGATGCTATCCCAGATTTACTGGGTCACGACTGATAAAGACCTGATGGGTAATGGCATGTTAGTAATGTATCTGTGGTGTGTTGTGTAGGGCAAGAGCAGTACTATTTTATATATACATAAAGAGAAAGCATGTTGTTTCATGTCAAGCCTGTTGGAAATCACAAAAAAGGAGAATTTACCTGAAAATCTTTCTCCCTGGTTGAGTTGACGTATCAGGGCATGTAAGTAAGACAGCTAAATATATGCATTTTGTATCACCCCAGTACAAACACAAGGTGATGCTGTACCTTTTGGGAAGGGTGTGAGGGCCAGCTCCCCCCTGCTCGAGTATGCAGTGTCTTTCAGAAGTTCCCACCAATGTTCATCCTTGTCATTTTTCTTTTTAATGTGCATCTGCTAGCTTGATTGATGAGATAAGGCAAAATCAAGGTTGAAATAATAAGGCGACGGGCCTACTTCCACAGAAACCTCACAGAAGTTACATACAGTCCCATTGGTGTAGAAAAGATGTAGGTCAAACTATCCACTCAATATCAAGCTTTATGTCATCATATAGTATGGAAATGGATATTAAACGCGACTTTGGCAGCATCTGTCTTTTGTACCGCTACCCCACCCAGACGTCATAGCACAGTATACGGTTTTGATGGTATTTTCAAAAGCTATTCCACGGTATATTATTCTAAACTAAATTTATTATAGTGGTATACCTGAAATTCCTCAAAATACTGTCTTACTGTAATTCTGCCAAAGCCTGTGTGAAACTGTGGAAATAAAAAATCTTGCTTGCTGTTATTTCTCTAAGTCCTGATCAGCACCAAGTTTGAAGCGAATTTACCTGACACAACTTGAGTAAGACAACATTTCTTTATTAAAGCAGGGCGCGCCCGGGGTTGACAGCAAAGAGACAGAGTATTCCCGTCATTAAGAAGTGGACCCCCGAACAGAGGAAAAAACAATTTTGTAGAATCCCCCTAATGGGGAATCTTCTACCCTATTGGTTAAAATGAAAAGTGTGATAGCCTCAGAGGTGAGGATCCCATACATCCTCTAGGCCTAGGGACAGGCCCAGGGACAGACAGCTAGTCGCCATCAGTTACATTTATGTATTTCCATTGAATCTATCCCATTCAATTAATCAATTCAGATTAAACAAAGCATGCATGTAAGATTGCACGGGAACATATGCCTGTTCTCTATTAGACATCTCTGATGTCTCTCCGATTATCTTCTTCTGCGACATTGAACAGCTGACGTAAGGTGTTTTGTTCCCTCAGCACAGCAGAGGAGGCTCTGATTATCTTCATGAACAGGCAAACAGGCAGTTTCAGCTTCCAGTTTCAGGGTCAGCAGATAACACAAACATACACATCCTTCTTTGCCTAAGGACTAAGACACTGACAGCAATCCTACTATGCCCCATTCCCTGGCCCTACCGGAATTCCTCTTCCACAAAACCATAAAGTTGGGCTTCCAAACTAGCATTTACAGTAGAAAAGTACCTATCTATGGAAGAGTATCAATATTATTATTCTGCACACCCTCAAAAAGGCTCTGTGTTTAAATGAATAATCATACCATCACAAAAGTGGAAATGTTACCTTTAATATTTCAATGGCAGATGGCATTCTTTTAAAAAAAAGAAAAGGAAGCCAGCTGTCATATACTTTTGGAGGACAGGGGACGTCAGTATTTATGACTGATGTAATGCAATATTAATTTCACTGCTGTGATTGGTGTATGAATGGCAGGGGAAATTGAAGTTTTATTGGTCAGTGTTAAAAAGACAAGGATTCCTAGCCTATTGTTTAATCTCCAGGGAAATTAATCTGTAGTTAGTGGAATTAAATATATTCCCCAGTCAATACACCTGACAGCACTGAAATTGCCTCAGTGTAGAGACATGTACAGTACCCAAAACTGGCGATTTTGCCTAAACAGGTTTGAATGTCATTACTGTAATGAATCACCTGTTCATACTTTCAAATCCATTAAAATAATTTTTTCATTGATCATGTAAATATGTTGGCCTTACTGTTTAATGTGAAACACAATGAATGTGTATATATAACAACACAGTAACTTGACCATATTGAGCATGAAAATAATTCTACTGGTCCATTATGACAGTTAATTTCTAAACAATTAGTACTGCAGCGATTCATGTTGAATAATCCCACTATAAAAGATTTTGCTTTTGATCTTGGGAGTTTTAATTTAGTAATTATAGCAATATGAATATTTAAAAGCTATTAAACTTAATGTATTAAGTTGCACGTCCCGTATGCTGCTGTTACTAATGATTAAAAGTAATGCAAATGTATTTTCTTTTTTTTTTTTCTTTTGCAGTCTGTTCCCAGTACTCAAGAGGAGTTTATGCCATTTTCGGATTTTACGACAAGAAGTCGGTCAACACAATAACGTCATTTTGCGAAACGTTGCACGTCTCGTTTATAACGCCAAGCTTCCCTGTGGACGGATTACAGCAGTTTATTTTACAAATGCGACCGGACATCAAAGGACCCCTTCTCAGTTTGATAGAATACTATAAATGGGAGAAGTTTGCCTATCTGTATGACAGTGACAGAGGTAAGTGACTAATTAATTACTTATTCATTACCTACCCCACCCCAATCCCCCATTGGCCCTGCCCATGTACATATATAGTTCTATAAGGCCCCACAGAAAACATAGTTTGAGGATCTTTATTTATAAACAAATCAGTTACATGTTATTTCTTATTCATTTGTGATATATCGTATTCATAAGGACTTACCAAACGTCCAAAAACCTGTTTGTAGATTCCTCATAAAGATACCACTGTCTTCCAAACAGCCAGAAATGTGAATGCTGATATTCTTGACATAAAAAAGTTATGTATTGAATGTTATATGCAGTATACTCTGAATATTCTGATGTTTACTGCAAACACCGTGTTCCGTATTCCGTGTGTGCGTGTTGCACCCCTGCCTGACAAATAGGCAGAATTGCCAGATCTGTTCCCTGAAAACATCATTATTGCATATAAATCTCCAGCAAGGGAACCCACCAGAACAATGAGAACTCCGGCCTCTGGGTATGGAAACTTACAACAGATCAATAATGGCTTTCTAAATTTCAATATTTAGATAAATGTCTGTCACAAAGAAATATAGTTTGGTTAATGCTTGTTGGAAAGTTGTTTAGTCAGCTGGAAATTGTGAGCAGTATTCTAACCAATACGACATTTTTTTGTTAGATAAATGACTCTTGCTTATTTGGTAGTCTTAGTCTACACATACTATATTTATAAAAACAATAATATATGTAAAGGCTTTGTTCTAATTGGGCTTACAACCATATTACGCAGAGTATTTTTTAGATATAAAATATCGACATAAGGTCAGGAATGCTGCATGACTCATGTCATTATTGGCATTAACTTGTGCTTAAGTTTGCTCCTTTTTAATGTTTTTTTTTTGCTGATCTAGCCTTTCCTACTTTAGCGGGAACATGGCCTGGCTGTGATATTGCCTGTGAAGAAATTGAATTTAATGTTGCGTGAACAGTCCCGTTCATTTTTATCAAAACACATATTTAATCAGGCAAAACAAGCAATGACCGTTTAACATTTATTTCTCTGTTTATTTTAGTCGTAACTTGATGATGATAGTTTTATGACTGTTATCAAAGTACCTCATGCATAAAATAGCATAATAATCTTTCTTATATTTCTGTACTACAGCACTGTCTCCAATATTGTGATTTGATTTGACCGAATATTAGGTAAAAAAAAATATGAAAGTCGTTTGCATATATTGCATATGTAATGGAAATAGAGAGAAACAAAAGTAAATGAAAATATTCTCCTCTGTCTGATTTCCTCTGGATATATGGTGGAAAGCAGTGAGGTGGGGGTGGATGTGAAGGGACTCCACCATCAGTAGCTATTTGTTAGTTACTTTTGACTTGTGGTCGTTTATGATTCCTGAATGGAAAAGAATGCGCTCTTGCTATTTGTTGGCAGACAGAGGGTTGTGCATCCATCCTTTGTCAGGCAGATCTTTTGGGGGGAGTGTGTGGCTCCACGGCTTAGGCCCATGTATCTGTGCTCAAATGGTTGCTGGTCCCATCCTCTGCAGAATTATAACATCTCTTAAAATGCTCTGCACTGACCCTAAGCTTCACTCTCAACTGTGTATTTGCATGCAAATTGGCACATACAGAAAGAAGCATTTAAATGTACTTGTGCAAATGACGTACTTCACTGTTATCCTTATGGAGGCACTCTCTCCATAGGGATTACACATTTTTCCTAAATTCACCACAGGCACACACTTGCCCACTGAGATGTGAGGCTTTGCTGTCCTGAGTGAAGGTAGAAGCGGACGACGTGGCCCCTGCTTGGCCGCTGCTTGATTGCCGTTTCACTGTGCTGTGGCAAATGATCAAATCTCATATAAGCTGCCGACGAGTAACTGCAGTCCTGCCCCGAAGCAGCAGCGTGCGGCATGTGGGCGGTTTGCAGCCCGCTGGGTGAGGAATTTGTGCCCATGTCCGGAAGGTCCTGTGCTCACGTCCAGTAGCTGGCAGAGTCATCATATCACCATCGGGCCCTTAACCCCGATTGCGACTGAGACCCTGGCTGACCCATGTCTCTGACCCTCAATTGTGTGTTGCTTTGGGTAAAAGCATCTGCCGTGTAAGTAAAAGTGATGTAAGGAATCTGCTCTACTGGACTGGGGCATCAGATCTGTACTGAAACTCAATGACTGTCGATTCATTGTAAGCATCTTCTGTTGGGTTGATGTTGGACATCCTATGCTGGTAGCTACAACAGGCTGACGTTTGTATCCAAATCAGAGGTACTGCATATCATATCACGAACCAGGACTGGGCCCCCTTTTATAAATTACACAAAATATTGAGCTGACTGGGTTGCATCATTTCTAACACAATGCAATGTACTCATACCACGAAGGCTGTAATAATAATAATAATAATAATACGTTTTATTTATATAGCGCCTTTCATACACTCAAGGACACTTTACAAAAAACACATTTAACAAGGCAGGCAAGTTACAAACAAGACAAATAATATTCATTGAATAGATGTGTT
>JAODKN010000082.1:2582925-2593113 GCA_026774425.1 Petrocephalus zakoni
GGGTGCAGGTTGCGGGGGGCTGGGAGGGGGTGCAGGCTGGGAGGGGCTGGCCGCTGGCCGGGAACCAAGAAGCATTGTTGGCAGCCGCTGATAGTCCCTCCCGGAAGCGACACATGGGGCAACAGCACTGGGGACGTGCACCCATGCGGCGGCGATGCACCCACGCGACGGCGATGCGCCCATGCGGCGGCGATGCACCCACGCGACGGCGATGCGCCCATGTGGCGGCGATGCACCCACGCGGCGGCGATGCACCCACGCGGCGGCGATGCACCCACGCGACGGCGATGCGCCCATGCGGTGGCAATGCACCCTTGCGACGGCGATGCGCTCATGCGGTGGCGATGCGCCCATGCGACGGCAGGCAGAAACAGCCAGGCGGCACAGGGACATTACATGTGATATTCTACCTGCTGCCCCAGTCGTTAAAAATAATGGCCGTATGCTGTCATATTATATGTACCTTGCATGTATTCATTTCCATTACTGCAGTGTAATAAGACGTGAAACAGTGCAACATGAGGAGCAAACCGATAAACACAGAATAAGGTGAGGAGCTGAGCAGTTCTGTTACCCACACACACCACGGTGCCTCCAGTCAAGACGCTCTCAGAGGTGCACAAGGGTTTCCGTCCACAAGGGTTTCCCTTCCCAAACTAAAGCTCTTCAGCCTCCTTGGGAAAATCGGCTTCCGCTGAGCCTCCTTGAGTGCACTTGGTATGTACAGACCACGGGAGGGAGTCGGTGATCTAGACACTGAAGAAGATGCTGGAGGTCCAGTGACGAGTCCCCGAGAGTGCAGGCCTCTGGTCTTTCTGACGTCGATGCCGATCTCTGTTGTCGTGCCGACGTTCAGAGAGTTCTAGCAGACCATGTATCCTCAGGATCGATGGTCTTGCTGCTGCATGCTTGACTACGGTGCTAAACTGGAATTGCTCCAGTAAAATATTAAACCATAAAAATGTAAAAAAGAATGTAAGACTAAATAACTGGATCATCTCAGAAGCATCGTAATAACAACTAATGTCACCTAATTTCTCAGTGAACCATCATTTTTGAAAATATCATGATTCCACGAAGTATGATGGGCAATTATATTCTAATCCCTAATAAACTATATATTTCAGATATACTGTGCCACAATGAGCAAGCACTCGCACAGTTATTGATTTATACTGTCAATAATAATCCCAATGGCTGTGTGAATGTAAAATGTCTTCATACTAGAAAAATCAACAAAAAGTTTATTGGTTTATCTGTTGCACGAAAGAGTACTTAATTAGCTATTGATTAGTAAACCATGATTAACTAGCATTATTTCTTTTACTAAGCCCACAAATACTGATAGAATCTCTATGCATTTCTGTTAATTGCAGATCAAGCATCTATGTGAAACAATAGGAAATACTCTTTTTTACATGCAGAATTATCCCTTCATCTCTCTTGGAACATGAAGTATTTCCTGCAACACGTCTCAAAATAGATGACTTTTATTGTAATGATTTTTGAAACAATTATTAATTTTGTTTTTGATTAATTTCCAGGTTTCCTGCCATGCCTCTAAGGACTCAAACCGGAGGGAGGCAGATATTTGGGAAGCAACTGTTTAAAATGAATTTTACGCTTTAAGCACCTTGACGGTCTGAGCCATTGATGTAGAAATGGGATTCACAAGCAATCATTGTATTTCTGAATACTGGAAATAGAGTAATTCCAGAAACACACTGAATGGAGGGAGGAAAATTTTTAACAAACACTTCAGCCTGAGGTTGCACATTTGTTGTGGACATTTGTTAGAGTTTGATAAGCATATATCTGGACGTAACACACGGGAATTGACAAATCGAACCAGCTTTAAGTGGTTTATTGCTAACCTTTAAAATATACATGGGCCATAACAAACACATCACACAAAAACAGGACTTTGAAAAGTATCTACAGTGTCTGACATTGGAGAAACTGATAAAGGGTGGCCCTATTCCTTATTTGGTCCTTAAAATGAATGTATCTTTAGGTATTTCCATTACTTTGTCCACATTATTTTATGTTGAAGGCTCCAGGTTCACCACATCCCTGTATGGGCTGCAAAAGTGATGGATGGATGGATATTTCGCCTTGATAAAGATGAATTCAGCTGGTTTCAGATGCACAAAAAGAGGTGAAAATGTATGACAAATTAGTAATTTTTTTAAATACTGAGTTTTTTCTGGACAGCATCAGAGCATGAATGCACATGCCATCCACCACAGGCCTCGAGACTGTGGCACTGGCAGCCTCTCTCCTGCAAGGTCACATGACTCCAGGCTGGCGTCTGCGCACCTGCACGCGTGTCATTATGGAGCTGCTCCGGCAGCCTGCCGCATTTCCCACATCTTCCCCGCTGCTTCCCACATGGGACCAAGACACAATCTCACCTCACAGGCATGACTAGTATCCCATAGAGCAGGGATGGGCAATCTTAACCAGGAACTCCCTAATTAGATTACTAATTAGAGGACTGACTGGCCGACGAGTCCTCACACCTGGGTTTGAACAACTGACCTAAAGGTCATCCCAAAACCCTGCATACACACCGGCCCTTTGTGGATAACATTGCCCACCCCTGCCATAGAGACTGAAACACTTATTAAAACACGTTGTTGGGGGCAGTGTGTGACCTCTGTGCCTGTGATCAGGAGATCTCCCGTTCAAATCCTGTGCTTGGAGAGAATAATCACATCACTGCTGGGCCCTTGAGCAAGGCCCGTCACCCTGAGAAATCCTCCAGGGGGCGTTGGATAAATGGCGGAGGCTGCGCTCTGACCCTTAGCTTCGTGCTCGTTTGTATAAGTCTGTGTGTGTCTCAGGAGAGCGAGATGAGGACGACTGGCTGTCGTCGGACTTGCTACCTGCACAAAGACACGCTGCAGTAAGAGTCATGTGCAGCGGCTTGGCCAATAGGGGCCATGGAATTGGGACGCATTCCAGAGAGAACGCAGAAAGGAAATGCAGCTGCCTGTAGTTTTCAATCCCCTCAAGGGAAACTCAATTTTATATAAAAACTGTTACTGAAATCAAAAAACCAATTATGCAAAAAGTCATTTTTTTTGTTATTTGTTATGGTTAGGTCTGGGTAGGGGTTAAGATTGTCATTGCTGGGACTAGGTTTTTTTCCCATAGGAATGAATGGACGGTCCCCACAAAGCATGCAAATATGTGTGTGTGTGTCTGTCTGTCTGTCTGTGTTTGCTTTGGTTCTGTGGTGGACTGGAATCCAGTCTAGGTTGTGCCCTGGCCGTGTGCACTACCCTGCAGGGATAGGCTGCAGCCCCCACAGCCCTGCCAAGGATAAGCAGTTTGGAGATGGATTGATATTAAATGTAAAAGCACATTTTTTTTGTTCTTATTAGAAATGGTATTACCCCCCCGGCCCCCCGGCCCACCGGCCCACCCCGGGACGTATTCATGCCACAGCCGTAATTAGTGCACATGCATCTTATTCATCCTCCTGATGAAATGGAATCTCATTTCATTATCATTTCAACAGGTTGCCTGATCTATGGTGCACACCGACTGCCAGCTGGCCACGTTCCTGTGCAGGGCCCCCTGCCTGGTGGCGGACATGTTCCCATAATGCACCAGTAACTTCCTTTTCTTAAAAAAAAAAAAAAAGAGAGCGAGAGAGAGAGCGATCTTATTGGTTGATATAACATATGCAAATTAGACGTCATTGGAGCTAGTGATCCCCGGTAAACTAAGGTACATGTTTAGGCAGAACAAACATTAGGCAATGAAATCAAGTGGAGTCTTGCTGTTTCAGCTGGGAGTGAGTGACCTTTTTAAGGTGAAACTTATTGCTTTTACTTTATTTTAATGCGGTGTGACACTGGGTCACCTTCTGTAATGATCACAGCTGGTTCAGTACCCAAAATAATGCAGATAAATATCGACTCGGGAAGAATTTGCGCTTCCCAAGAATGCAAACACTCTGATGAAAAAAGGAACAAAGCCATTTCGGATATTGATTCTGGGAGGCTCTTTCTCGGGTTCTGCTTAACCACAATGTCAGGACGAGTTCGTTCAGTGAAGATTATTGAGTAAGGAGCTGATGTCCATGTGTATTAAATCAAAGTCCTGGTTAGTAGCACTGGACCCTCAAACTCCAGGTTTGGGTGTTTGAATTCAACCTCCACACTATCTGTGTTTCTGCATTCTTCCCATCTTGCATGGCTTTCCTCCGAAGATCCACATTTCCTGGTAGAAACAAGCCAGTAGGCTAACTGGAATATCTGCATCTCCTGTGCAGTGTACATGTGCCTTGTGAGGGACAGGCAGCCAATCCAAGGTGTCCGTCTGTGATCTTGCCTAGAGAAAGTAGCTGGAAGATGGATGGTTTGAGTATAGAATCATATATCATTATTTCAGATACTGTTTTAGCGGGATGGTGCAGTGGTTAGCACTGTTGAGTCACACCTCTGGGACTAAGGTTGAAGTCTCCGCCATGCCTTGGTGTGCGTGGAGTCTGCATGTTCTCCCCGTGTCGTCGTACCTAAGGGTACTCTAGGCTTCCCCCACAATACAAAAACATGTTGAAGTGAATCTGTGTTACTAAAACTTGCGTATAACATATATAACATATACTTAGCATTTTTAATGTTGGTAGATCATTTTGACCTGGTCACTTTAAAAGTAGCTCGCAAGCTGAAAAGCAGTCCGGCCTTAGAGGCTTAGTCTAGCTATAAATATGTAAGTGTGTAGGTACCGCAGCAGGTCCTAAGGTGAGTCTCCCAGTCGCCAAGGTGGGGTTTTTAGCGCCCTCTATTGACATGACATGACATGGCAGAGGAAAATAAGGCTTCTGGACATGGCAAGTTTAGTCAATGACACAACTATTACATAACATTGCTAAACCAAATGGCAGCAGGTCACCTTACCTCAACAGATCTCAGAATTCGGGGGATTTGCACATGCACAAGGCTTGCTGTAGAGCTAACCCTCTTTTTATAATCATATTAAGGCAGCAGAGGTGTCAATTTCAGGTCCAGAAAGTAAAAATCCAGACCAGGATTTTGCTTCAACCAATCAGTTGAGCATAAAGAGTCACAGTCTCAGAGTGCTCAACTAGTTGGCTGAAACAAAATCCTGGTCTGGATTTTTACTCTATGGACCTGAAATTGACACCTTTGTAAGGCAGACTTTTTAAATGATATAATTTAAATCCGCCTTTATTAAGGGAAGAAAGACAGAGAAAATTCTTGGTTAAGTTTTAAAAAGAGTCAGAGGAGTATTTCTGCATATATTTTGCACTTTCAATAGGCACATTAGTTTTTTCTCCTTAAATATTTCAGATTGTTCTCCTTAACTTACAGGGGGCTGTCAGATGTGTAATAAAGTAAGGGTTGGGAATCTATCTTGGGTTATGTAGTGGTGTATATCCAAATTGAAGCAATGCATCACACAAATATTAGACTATTTATTGTTATTAATTATATAAAGATGTTTTGGGTTTTTCTATTACTGCAATTTTCCCATCGTACAGCACCATTAGGCAAATAAATTGTAGAAAAACTCTGTCTAGACTGTTGTAACCCTTTGTCTGAAGACAGCACATTAATCCTGACTGCGGTACCTTTACTGCACGCTACCCGCCAGTTAAAAACTAATCATGGTTCCGCAAAAGCTACCTTGCAAAGTGAGCCAGTTAGCAACCCAAGATTGCACGCTGCTTCTCTGTCACTGAAAACTGATTGCATGCAAGGTCACTTACTCTCCTTACTTCTCCAGCAGCTAGTGTACGTACTTCTTGGTAAAATGATATTCATTTATTCAGCAAACCCTTTGATCAAGAGAGATGCATAATTAGAAAAAGCTTGAGGTCAGCCAATGTCCTTGGGGTTAAGGGTCTTGCTGAAGGATTCAATGTTGTTATGATCGCTGTGCTGGTTATGGGATTTGAATTAACAACCTTCCGGATATGGGCATAGACCCCATTTTTGCTCACCTTGACACTGTTTGGTAGAGTTTTTGTGTTTGTAAAGCAATTTGTCACAGGTCACATGGCTTCTTATGAATATATGATTTTATGTAAATACTTAAATATGGTAACATGGTAACTCTGTTCAGCCTTGTTAGGGGCTTCAGAAGCATATCAGCGGCAGATGTGCCAGACACAGAGCAACTTGTGTGTGGAACGTAGGCTCACCATGTCTTGGGCTTGCATTGTGTAACAGGCCACATAAACAGGTGCATTATGGGACCTGTCTGGCCGTGTGCTGTGCGCCTCTCTTATTTGTTTTGTTCTTTACATTTTAGAATAACTATAGGCATGGAAACTATAAAATAACATATATGGAATTATGCAATGACCGAAAAAGTATTAAAATAAATAATTTGTTTGGGGAGCAGCTCTGTGGGTTGGGACTCAGAAGGGTGCTGGTTCAAATCCCTCCATTGCTTTTGGGATGTACCTTGCCATGCCATGCCTGCCCCTCACCACATGTCCCTGACCAGGATAAGCAGATAGAAGATGGATGGATGGATGGATGGATGGACAGGCAAGACATTACATCTACTAGTCTATTTGAAAGATTGACCAGTCCATCTCCAGTATACAAAAACATACAGCATGAAAGGAGGTGAGCTGTGGTGTCTTCAGCTGCCAGCACAACTTACGTCTCACAAATCAATTTCGATGAATTCATTCCTGATTAGCAATCAGTATTAAATTAAACAGTATATAGCTCTTGTATAAGTACCAAGTGCTGACTTGTAAAATCTGTGCCAAGCCGCAGTGACGTTCCCTCCCCATCAGAGAGGCAGTCTGCTTCCCATCATCCTTCGGCAAGCTGCACTGGCCCAGTTGTACATTTCCTGTCCTGCACAAGGGTGATGCAAGTTTAAATGCGATGTGCAGAGGTGCAAAACCGAGAGCCCCACTGCTCCTGCTCCTGCTCACATGCATCAAAAACAGCCCGAGATTAGAATATCTGAGTCTTTATAAAGTCTGCCTTATAGCTCACAAGAATTTGGACCAAATACACCCATAAAGTCTGATATATCGCTTTCTATAAGTGTCACTTGCCCATGCATGAATGAACTTGTGACTTATCTGCTGTCCCAGAACTACGCTTGGAAATCCTACCATTTATAACTGCAATGTGCGCTAAAGCGGCACTCCAAGGGAAATGGAATTTTACTTGGATGTCCATTTGTCTTGCTACCAGTTATCCAGTACAGGATCACAGAGGGGGACTTGGAGCCTATCCCAGGCAGCATAGGGCACAAGTCAGGTGTATAACCTAAACAGGATGCCAAGCCATCACAGGGCGCACACACACACACACAGTCCATTCCTATCTTTAATCTTCATGAGGACTCTCCATTCATTCCTGTGGGCATAACCCTAATTCCAACTATGACACCCTTAACCCCCACCCAGCCCTAACCTTAACCATAAGTAACCAAAGAAAACACAAGACTTTTAGCATGTTTAGTTCCTTGATTGCACACACACACACACACACACAGGGTTTGGTATGTGACTCAAGCCTCTGTGTCTCTGATTGTTGTTGAAGATTCTTGGTTGAAACCCTGGCCTTGACAGAACAGGTACCTTTCCACTGGGCCCTTAACCTGCTTCAGAGGTGGCAAATGAGAGGCATGATTCTGCAGTATGACCTCAAGCTTCACTCAGGAGTGTGAGTGTGTCTCAAAGGAGTCCTAGAAGGGATATGCAGAGATAATGTAGCATTCCAATGTAGCTGGCAATTAGGGAATCGTTTTCATTTTTCATTCCATGCACAAACACACCGTTATGGCCCATTCAGAGACATCAGTTCACCAAATGGGGGCACAATTCTAGCCCCCACCCCGGAGATGTGAGGTATCAGTGCAAATTTCTGCACACCCAAGTCACCCGATTTTGGTTGTATAGGTCAGGTCAGGTTGGGGAGCATGCGCTGGCGCAGCGCGTTGCCGCACCCACCACACAACAAAACATCTCAGGATCCTGGTTGGCGACCCTCCAGGCAGACGTGTGGTCCAGTCCCACCCTCGGGAAATGGCCATCCATCTGCCGCAGGCAGGTAAAACGTGGGCATCCCCTTGGCCTGGTCCAGCCTCTCAGATCCTAAGTAAGGAAGATCCTGTGAGCTGGGTCATCCTAAGGGAGTCGCGCCACATGGCCATAGTGCCGCAGCTGGCGCTCCTTCACAATGCAGGTAATGTGCCTCATTCAGGACTCCCAAAGTAACCGATCATTGACAAAGTCAAACCAACGGTATCCAAGGATTCTCCGGAGGGACAGTACCAAAGGAATCCAGTCTTCGTTTCAGGTCACTGGAGAGCACCCATGTCTCGCAGCCATAGAGCAAAATAGGGAGCACCAGGACTCTAAAGACTTGGACCTTCGTCCTCTTACAAAGATATTGCAAACAGATACATTACTAATGACTGTGCCTAAGAGGTCAATAAAGGCTTTGGATTTTAGTTTTTAACCACGATACTCACAAACCCAGACACTCAGACTCCTCCTTCAGTCTCTCTAGAACTCCAATCAGTAAATCTTTCCTTGCCAAACAAAGCCCCAAAGCTACTGGACCCTACAACCCTGCCCAACACCCAGTCCATGCAAGCATTGAACACACATTTCCTTATCAAGGAAGGTCTCCCACATCACATTTGAGTCAGCAGCCGCACCCAAGTCTGCTAGTTCTTCACTCAAACCGCATACAAACACATTAGAGACAGCTTGATCTTGGAGTCTGGCCAAGTCCAGACTCATTCTAGTAGGTGGTTACTCAATCTAAGCTGAATCTTCAGAGTAGCAACAACAAGTCTGTGGTCCTAATTCACAAACTGGGGACTTCTGTAGACTCTACAGTTCTGAGCCTCCAGCCTTTGGCCACGAAGATGTCATCGATCTTCATCGCCGCATCATCACTATTGGAGTACCAAGTCCAACTATGCGGCTCAGGGCGCTGGAACCAGGGTCCAGGGACCCGCAGCCCTTGACCTTTTGTAAAGTCAAGGAACATAGAGCCACTTTCACCCCAGTTGCCAGACCCATGGGGACTGACACAATCCTCGTAGCCAGTCCTGTTGGTGCCAGTGGTTGCATTGAAGTCCCCCACGACCAGAGGGGTGTCACCTCATGGAGTGCCCGATTGGAGTTGCAAGTAGAATGTTTCCCTTGTCGAGACATCACTGGCCGCAGTCGGAGCATACACTGAGACAACAAACACCCAATGAGTGCCCTAGCCTGAGTCTCATGATACGCTCATTGAAATGAGCGACGTCGGACCCCACTGGGAGGAGCCAATCCGCCACAGCAACAGCTACTCCCTGAGTATGGCAGCCATCAGAGCGACCAGACCAATAACAGGTATAACCACCTACAAAGATCTGGCCACTCCCCGGTCTGCGTACCTCTGAAATGCGGACTTTATGGAGCTCCCCCGACAGCAGGAGAATGGTGGTCATCTTGCCGGAGAGATAAGATTTTCCACGTGCCCACCCAAATGAGCTGCCTCAAGTCGCGATCCAAGTGCTGCCGTGCTGACACCTCAGTACCACGCCAGCTCCGATCCACAACGGGCCTGACCCTATTTGCTCTCCGGCGGTTTTGACTCTTCCAGGGATGGGGCTCCCGAAGGCTTTCCCCCATCCCCTTCACAATGCGTGCAGCCTTCCTAGGGGCGGCTGCAGCAGAGCTACTCCTGCAGAGAGTAGAAGGGTTTCCTATAAGCTTAATCGAAGCTGTGTCAAGTGTTTTATGGGGGCTGGAGTGCCAACCCCCAAATTTGTCCCTGCAAGTTGAAGGACCGCTTGCAGGGCTGGATGCAGTTTAACGTCATACCCATAACCTATTAACTATTATAAGACTATCACTAACAGGGAGTTAAACTTAAACATAAAATGCGCTTTGTGAGGAATGAGCCATAAGAAATGAGGAATGTATTTCAGAAGAATAGTTCCTGGAGTTTTAAAGCCTGAGATCTCCTGTGTATCTATGCCTTTTATCCCCCCAGGGCTACCGTGATCCAGAGCCAGGAGACAGAGTCCATAAAACAGGGAACATCCAGCAGAGAATGCCTGTCCATTGTGAGGCACTCAGACACACGCTGAGAGCAATTACTCATCCGCTCCCCCGAACACGGTGTCACTAAGATGTGAGGTGGTGGGGGGGGGGGGGGGGGGGTGGTCCCCCGG
>JAODKN010000082.1:2617043-2631796 GCA_026774425.1 Petrocephalus zakoni
AGTAGCATAAATGGAAAGGTTTTCTTGTCCTGATGTATCCCCCGGTTTCTTTTTGCTGAGCTATGTGGATCACATTTTAAAAATTTAGTCCAGTTATTGCCGATATGACAGACACGGCTCGAGCGAGCCACTTTGGGCAAAATGGTGAGCTGTGATGTTAGCTGATTGCGAATGTTGCGAAAACCTCCACTTAGCACAAACAGTTCTCTAGCAGCCTGTGTGTGTGGCCTAATTACCACGATCATAACGGTAATGCAGAATTCTCATGTTGAATTATCACTGAGACGACTGTTAGTGCAGCCAATTATCCATAAGTGAAGCTGAAGTGAAATTTCTAAAGGATCATTAGGCAGACTGATAAACTTTGGGGTTTTCATAACACAAAAGAGAATTCTGCACAAAATGTCATTATGAGGAAGCCAGCCTGTACGCGCTTCTGCTTCTCCCAGCTGCCCTTCGTTACTCTCTAGTAGGGAGCTGGAAAGAAGCAAAAATGTGGACAGTCTGTGGCTCCCAGAGGACCAGATTGGAAACACTGCTCTAATTTGTCTCTCCTAATTCTTCCCCACAGGGATTACGAAACTGTTTAATTCTAGCCCTGGCTTTCTGCATTGTTCTTGCCGGTGCCCTGCTGACTGCGTTTTCCAAAGGATGAACCCACCTGCGGTCATTTCCACCATTAGGGGGAGCCATTGGATAGTCAATGTGAGAAGTCACCAATGCTACAAACAAGAATTGCACAATTTTGATGTATACTGAGTTTACAATTACTGAAATGTAATAAACTGTTCCACTTCTTTATTGCCCATACCTGGATTAACTACATCTCCCAGTATAGTTTTTACCTCTTAATTGTCTAATTAAGCCATTACATGAATACAAGCACTTGATCTAGGTCTGATTTATATTCTGTACACAACCTAAAATGAGTTAATCTATGGAGGTGTATATAATATTAAAATTAAAATGTGATTTTACCTAATGACAGACAAAGTATTATTATAATCACATTTTTGTATTTCTTCATATTGTTGACACTAAGTAATGATCAGCTTGGTTTTTCCATTTAAGATGCCCACATCTGTAATCGCCCCACAGGCTTGGAGGTCTGATGGTAACTGCTATTCTTCTGTGTACCAAGCATGTGCAGATACTGGGCACCGTTTCACTGCCACGCCTTTTCCTTTTCCTTTTCTGTTATTATTCGGTACACTTCCTAGAATGGGAAAGGCGCTGTTTGGCGGTGGCTGAGGTAATCACAGGTCACCTGGGAAACCAAAATGCTTCATGTTGCAGCCATTTTTCTCATGGGAAATTTGGAGAATTGGATCTTAAAGGGACAGTGTAACTAAATCACATGGAATGGAGCTTGTGTGTGTAGCGAAATGCTGCCTGTGATGTTTTTCAGTGCAATATAGATGAGTATAGCTCTCTTTCTCCTGTGGTGCCGGTTTAACATTTACTTCAGTTTTTTACAGGTATGAGGGGCATTACTGATTTAGACCCTTTAAGATGAAGTATGGATTTTGTGTGTGTGTGTACATGTATGAATGTGTGTGTGTTAGATAGATAGATAGATATATATATATATATATGTATATGTATGTATGTATGTATATCTATATATCTATATCTCTATTTTTTTTTTTTTTTACCTGGTAATTTTGGGGTGATGAGAAATTGTTGATTAATGTATGACTGTGTAAATTGTCTATCTTCCTCCAAATGTTTCTGTCCAGTTTTTCCTGTTCTTATACTTTGTCTTCCATTTTGTTACTGTGGTTCACACTGAAATTGTCACTGATGTAAATCATCTGAGCTGATTCTTATGAGCATTTTTATGAATGAGTTTGTTCATTGGACGTTGGGAAAAGGCTGTTTTTATTATTATTTTTTGCTACAAAAAAATAAATTGGTTTCCCCCAAACAATCTATTAATTGTAGGTAGGAATAGTTTCTGCTTCTGAGAAGCACAATTTCTGATTTAATGTCCCAATTAATTGTCGTATTGCATCTGCTCTTGGAAATATGCCCTTTTAGTTTGGATTCTTGAGTTTCTGAGCTAATAGAGGCTAATTTGCACTGTCCCAATGGGAGAGAGGACAGAACACTGGCTGGAATCGTTGCTGTTGCCTGACTGACATTGTCTTGGCCATTCAATATTAAAACATTTCTTCATGCTCAGTTTTATGAAAAATGTGCATCCTTGTATGGTCTTGTTTTTATAATAACTTGTAACTTTTTTTTCCTAAAATAAAAATACCATTAACAACCAATAACCCTGTTTAACAAACTGGAACTTTACGGATATGTTATGCAGAGGAAACATCAAAAACTGATTTGCTTCTCTGAAACTATACACACATTACTGTGCAGAAATAGGTCAAGACCAACAAACCAAGAGTGAATTGTGAGCGCTGCATTACCTCGTTTTGATTATTATGGGTAATTTGTGTGTTCTTGCATTTGTTTGAGCTTGTACATATTTCCAGAGTATGTTCATTGATGTTGATGCGATGGAGTGTTTCTCTTAAAGTTCCCTTGTGGCGGGCAATACGTGGCCCTTGTGGCATCTGACTTCCAGATGCCGACTAGGTATATTCACGTCTGCAGCCAAGCTAATTTCCACGCACGTCTGTCCCGTGGGAGGCACTTCCTGTGTATCGCGCTTGTTTTTATCTCCCCTTCAAAAAGGACACACAGGCTCTTCAATTTCGACGGCAACCTCCACGGGAGTTTTAAACATTTATCATTTGGTTCCGGTCTGATTTCCCTGAGCTGGAGGCATGAAATTGGAAATCCCTCTCTCACGTCTAAGGCTGCCTGTTCAGCTTCACTCTTATGGCCGTGTAGTAAACATTTCCCCTGGACAGCAATTGGACTCCTGATTTGTGATCCCGCTCACATCAACGTTGAATTTTCCTACTGCCGTGCTGTGTAGGAATCACTGAAGTGAGTGATGAATGAAGATGATACTATTGATTTGCTATTTATCGGGGCAGGCGTGTTCTTTCTGAGTCTCCACTCAAAAAGTCGGTTTTGGAACACGCCGGTGTAGTGACTGCTTGTGGCCAACAGGGGGCAGCACGTATTTGCGTGGTCTAGAGGTCTCCAAACATTAAAATAATACAAGGACTCAGGGTGGTCACCAAATCAAGTCTTTCATGACTATTAGCTTTCACAAGCAACAAGAAAGCGAAGACCAGAAGTCCTTCTTGTGTGGGCTATTTAAAGCCACAGTTGGCGAGGCTGTCCATGAGGGTGATTATACTCCTAGTCAATCCTGCTCTAGTCAATCAGCCAAATTAAGCCTATAAGCGGCAGCCCAACTTAAACAAGGAAAAAAACAATAAAAGACTGCAACACTACACTGGCATTCACTGCCAGCCAATCAAAAGTAACAACTGTCACTACGCAGGAAATAAATCAACACAAACGTGTGGACTTTGTTTGCGCAGATCTGCGACCTCATGGGAATGTACGTGTTTCTTGACATCCGATCTTGATGCTTTTTCATTAAGCCAAGTGGTCTGCTACCTGGAATTGGTCCATATTTTTATATTTTGTACCATAAGCATGTTATATGTTTAATGCTTGATCCAAACATGTTTATCATAAATGGATACATGAGGTTTGTATTTATTAAACACAATACCGTAATAACTGGAATAGAGTGTAGCTACACATCAAGTGACGGCCGTATTAGGGGTGTAAGTTACTTAGCCCTGTCTCCTTCGGCACTACAAAAGTGTTGGGGGGGGGCATACCTTTCACATCCTTTCATACATACACAAAGTATATAAATTGCTTCTGGAGACATTTAGACATGCAAATTCGCGACAGAGACCTTCAAAGGTTATTCAGATTTAATAGAAATCAGGGATGCAAACCTCACTCGGAGCTTTTTATCAGATGCGCCTTTGTAGATAAAAGAAAACGCCCTCCATGAAGCTAAAAGGTTAGCAATCAAGAAGACTGGAGTCCCAGTGTATGATAAAAGCTGGTACAGAAAAGAAAATGGCAGAGCGAAGCCGTAACGGAGGGTAAATGGCAACTGCGGCTGGGTGCGGGAGCCCGCAGCCGAAGTGAGTAACACGCTTAGCGACGCAATTAATGCGCGTCCGCGAAGCACTCGGTCTGAAGTGGGTCTGCGGCTGCGGCCGTCGCTCAGTCCCGCGCTGGCTCGCAACATCGGAGCTGTGACGCTGGCGTCAGGTCCGCCGCTGCCAGGCGTGTGGCTTATTACCGGCATGACCCCCCAAGTTTATGATTTTCTGACATGAATCGAGGAATTCCTCACCGTACCTAAATGCAGGCATGCACACCGATTTCACTTTCTGCTCACAGACCTCATTTTGACAGGATGTGCCAAAAACATTTAATGAAAATAGAGAGAGAGATAAGGGGGCATGCACTGATAGGGCGCAGTGCCACAGACTGGCAAACCAGCTCGGGATGAGAGCCTGGGTGCAGCCATGCTGGGGGTGATACCTCAGCACCACACTGCTCAGATGGGGCTGAACAGTGTGACGTTCTTCCAGAGGCTGGAGTGCCAATCCTGCCACCAACCCCCAGATTCTCCCTGAAGTTGGAGGACCTGCTTACAGGGCCAGATGTAGGGTAACGTCATACCCAGGGCCAAGCACTTGCAGGTTAAGGGCTTTGTTAAAGGGCCCAACAGAGAAGAATCACTCCTGGCATTCATGGGATTCACACCAGCAACTTTCCGATTGCTGGCACAGATCCATAGCCAAAGAGCCACCACGCCACAATACATCACAAATAAATAGACAAATAAATAAACAGAAAACTGAGAAAAAGCTGGCAGTTAATCTAAGATTTTAAATGTTTACTCTTTTTGGGTGATAGGTCAAATGTTTCATATGCAGCTCAGGAAAAAATTAAGAGACCAAAAAAAATCAGATTTTTTAAATTCCAGTTTAACCCTGGTTTTGCTGGCAGAAGGCTACACAAGAACAAGGTGTAGCAGGAGACACTGGGGATGACCAGAAACCGGGCAGGTAGGGGGGGAAGCGACTTGCTAATGCCAGAGATGACTGTCAACTTATCCGGCAGTGCTGCATAAATCAGAGGACGACCTTAAGTGACCTTCATAAAGAAACAATACGAAACATTAAGTGTTGTGAAGTGCACGGCTAGGACAGTTTGTACCAGGCTCCTACAAGCAGGACTTAATTCTGAATATTATAAATAATTCTGCCCATGCACTTTGTTATGCTTGCGGCGGGAGGAACGACCCATAGTGCAGGCTGCGAGTTTTTTACCCCTCGAAGGGGTGTTTATTGGCAGGATAGGGGAAGAACGGGAAGCGCAAGCCACATTGAACAGAGACACAGCTCAGACAATAACCGACACGGGGAACCGGACGTAGACTGACTAAATAGGGTAAAACATCAAGGAGGAAACACCAGGTGGGTGTGATCAGGCAAACGAAGGGATTACCACATCAGGAAAGCACAACGAGGCACAGGTGAGGCCAATCAAGCCCCGCCTGAGGGAAACACTGGGACTAGACACGTAGGGCGGGGCTGATCATGACACACTTAAGGGGGCGCTATCCTGGAGCACATTCAGCCCCCACCCGATTCTACCAAACTACGCATAAGGTAAGTGCTGGAGACTGTTCCCACCTGCCGCCATCAGACGCTGTGATGGCTCCCCCCCACATGGGATTTCGCTCCCCACACACATAACAAACAAATCCATAAGAAATCCAGTGCTGTTATCATTGTTGCATCACTGACCAAATATTACTATCTGTAAATGTTTATTTCTTAATGTTTATTTTGTTTTCAGGATATTCTGTGTGCTGCGTATATTTTTAATTTATTCGCACCATGTTGCTCGTCTGCACTATGTGCCCTGTCTTTGCAATTTGTCTCTTTGGCGCTATACTGTATGTATGTTTGTCTGCTGCTATATGCACCAGAATTCTCCCTGCGATCAATGGCGATTGTTAATCTTAATCTTAAATATAATTCTATGTGGAATTTATTGTGAAATGCAAGGGTGTTAAATACTATAGATCAGCATTTTCCTCCCTATGGGAAATGTATAGGCTGTACATCTTTGAGGTTTAAGGATCCAGTCAGCATCTCCAGTAGTTACTCAGACTACATGGGCACTAACTGGTGAATTATGCCTTTGCAAAGTTTGAGAAAAATGGATGCCACTCAAGGAGTGTCTCCGTGTTTGTTTTACACAGCTGAAGTGGCGTGTAAGTTCCATGTTCTGATGGCACTCCGAGGCTCTGCAAAAATCATGTCCCTGCTGTCTCTTCTACAAAGCAGATCTGTGACGAAAAAATTGCAGGAAATGTGTGTCAAACAAGGATGTAATAATGTTCCCGTTAGAGGGTTATGATGTTCAGAAGGAGAAAAGAGGAAGATGGCCAAAAATGTGTTTTCAAAGAGATGCCTTGTGTTTGGCTGCCGTGTCTCTCTCTAGACAGTGCTGTTTGATGTCTGTTCATTGTCATGCACTGGATATCTCCTAACTGCAGCTTGGTATTCATAAGGACACTAATAATGCCATGTATTTTTGTTTCATGGATTTATTTTTCTTTTTGCTGACTTCTAATAGACACAAAGAAAGCTGTCTTCTTAGTAATTTTATTGAAGTGTATTGCTTCGATATTCGATGACTACGATTGTGTTTGAGCATAAAAGAGTTGAATTAGCTGTTTGCTGTTCAATCTGCAGGAGAATTCCATTCTTTGAACTTATAACGTTGGCTAAGTCATCAAGACTATGCACTTGATTAATAAAACAAAAAAATCTATCACAGGTGAACTCTATCTATGCCCTCTATTGTTACGGCTCCGAGTGTAGGGTTGGGCTGTACTGAATGATGGAATGGGGTGGTGGTATTATCGACAGATATAATCAGACACAATGACTAATGGACATATAATGGATATGACACACCGGTGGCAGACTTCAGAAATGACCCAGGCCAAAATAATAATCAAAACAAAGGGTAAGTAGTCCCCGAGTGGAAACGGAGATGAGACGCAATGAGGCGCCCCAGGGTCCCTAACTCACGACATTTAGAAATAAATGATTGGGCAGAATTATAGATTTATAAGATAAATATTATTCGTTGCTTGGAAATTATAATTTGTCTGCTTTTTAAATTTGTTTTCCAGTTTGGGTCTCCTGCACCTTATATACATTCAGAAAGCTCCTGCTTGTTTTGAAAAGGATTATTAGACACCACCAAAAATTATTCACAACATTTTTAATGTAGATCTGCATAGTTATGCACCAAAATTTTTCACAGAATTATTCATGTTGATCTGCGTAATTATTCACCAAAATCTGCTGGACTTGCCTTCTCGAGGGAAGACATACATGTAGGGGTTTATGAAAGGTCCAGAGGTTCCCTCATCATAATCTGACATGGTCAGTACAGGTACTGTACTTCTGTTCAACCCATGGAAAGAAAGGATCTGCATCTGGTTCATAATGTTAGGAAAAGCTGCTTCACATGTAGCCTGGTGTCACGCCGGGAGCGGGATTTACGACCCATAATGCAGGCTGTAGGGTTTCAGCCCTTCAAAGGGGCGTTTATTGAGGTATACAGGTTGGAGACAGGGTACAAAAGACGGGAGTGAGCGTGACTGCTATCGTACAAGGCATATGCATAGACAAAACCCCACCAGGGAGACAGGACTAGGGCAGACTAAATACAAGAAATGCTGATTGCTGAACACAAAACAGCTGGGAACAGGAGGATTTACACGCGGGAAACGAGGGGGCGTGGCACACAGGAGGATCCGATGGGCAGGGCATGACACCTGGGTGTTTTGTTTCAATTTTTTTTAAACAGGTTAACAGGTTTTGAAAGTGTCACACCTTCTGGTCCAGGAACCCTCATTTAGCAGACAGTTAAGGTCATTGTTTAACCCATCCTTCAATTTTAGAAGTTGGTGTTTTGATCCACAAAGTAATTTGTATATACATGTATACTGTAGCCAGCAACATTCTTAAGAAAATGAAGGATTCTAAAATATAAATTTTTTTGAAAGTATATGTGTTTGTTTCCAAGTAACTCCAAGGGAGGTGAATGCAAGTGTGTTTCAGTTGACATCTATTAATTGCAATTTTTTGCTTCTCGAGGTGCAATTTGGCTTTTAAAAAATGTATCACTTTCTATGTTTAAACCACTTAAGTATAAAGCACTCGCGAATATGATGCATACAAATCAAATTCACCCATGGCCCAGCTTTGAGCCACATAGGATTTCGCAATTCCCCTCTCTTAAGTGTTTAGGTGTCATGTGACTGTTTTTGCCATCAACATTTATAATTCCTGAAAATATAGTAAAGTTAAATTTCAGTTTGGTTGTAAAGATACGCAGATTATAAAAATAGAAAATGGTTATAACTTATGCAATACCTCGGCTTTATGTTCTTGTCTTAAAAAATTATCCAAGGTCCTCTCTACAACACAATGTTGTTGTAGCAGGGAGCGATGATTTAGGTTCGGCATTCTTAAGCTCAGGTTAGGCAGATTCTAGTTTTTCTAGTTCTTTGTTTCATTAAAAGTGTCCAAGCACAGTATAACCTAATGGGCTACTGTCAAGTTTTCTGTTTTATCTCCTGATGGGAGCTTCAGCAAACTTCCAAAACCACACTGGTTAAACTGGTCAAACAATTATGCAGCTTAATCCCATGCAAGTTTTTTAAGACAAAAAGATTGTGTGCCTTTTTTCTCTGTTGCAAATGGATGGCAAAATTTAATCTGTAATGCAGTTTTGCTGATAAGAAAAGTAATGTTATCAAAATACAAAGGATTAATGTGTTCCTCATAATTTATTGGTCACACTTGAGTAATTAATGCTGTATTCCTTAGAATGTGTTCATTATTATGGCATAATGAATGAGTTTATTAGTATAGCAGAATGAGAATTGTAAAATAAGTCTCTTGCTGATGTCTCTTGGATTTTCCAGTTTATATTCATGAATTCACTTCTGTAAGTGTCATTGACACATGCAGGATTTAGAAACATGGTTTCCCCCTTAAAGGAAGCTTTCTGGAGACGAAATACATATTCATGAATCAGAACATCATGATCATCATGAGTGTAATTACATTTTCCATCATATGATCTTCAGAAAATAAAATAAAATATTCACTTAGGTAAAAGAAGTGAAGTCATGTTGTTATTCATGCTGTGTTTTACATATAAAGTGTATAGGCTTTAAAATAATGCAAACTTTATGATAAAAGGTGGATTGATTTTTTTGTATTTCAAGAAGATATGGAAGAGATGAAAGGTAACACTTTTATGGAAGTGCACAAGACCTTCAAAGTCCTCCAATAAGCTCGTACACTGTTATGTAGGATAAACATATTCCAACAGTGACAGGAATAAGAGATTTCACTTATGTAAACTGTCCTGGATAAATGTTTGAAATTTTCATGGATGCAATTAAATTGTAATTTGACATAGTTCATTTTATCCATTGCTTGAACCGAGTAGCAGCTGGTGGTGTTTCCCAGGTTACAAGTGAAAGGGGCCTTCTTCCAGAGACGGGGTGAAAAAGAGTAATTTGTTAGGACACGGTCAGACAGCAATTGAACAGAACGACAGTGGCAACAAAGTGAATCTGGAGATGTCTTCTTATTTTCTGGTGTAACATTTTTAGTCATTAAAGTGATCTTTGAAGTTGACCCTTCTAGAAAAGTCTTTGAAGCTGTATTGGATTTTAGGAACTGTGCTGTTTTTATTTGAAGACTTTGAATCACCCTGCTGGTTCATTTTCTAATTTCACGCTCTCGGTGCTAAAATCACTTTTGTATGATTCTGGAAGATATCATAATTGAAGAGAAACAAACTGAATCCAACTGAAAATTTATCTTAAAGAGTACAACAAAATGTTAAGTAATTTATAATGTTATTTTCATGTTGAGAACTGAATTGGTTGTAAGATAATTTTGCTTTCTGTACTATTTTATATTTGCACATTTAACACCAATTTTAATTAAAGTGAAGCGAACAGTGATTATACATGCTGATTATTTCTCTTAAATACTTATTGGAACATTATGAAGCCATCGGATCGGGCAACTATGCATTGGCTCCACCTTTCTACTAATTTCTGCTACAGCAGGCAAGCGTGTTTCCAAAGACAAAGTCAAATGGGGCAGCAAGTGGTCTGCTGTTTTACATTTTACCCCAGGAGGAGCCCTTCTATTGTGCTTAATTTGAATTGTAAATAGGATATAATTTAGAGGGGTCATAGTGCAACCTACCCTTCTAGTTGCGCTATAGTACTCGAGTCTGGTCTTGGTCTTGCGTTCGGCCTCAAGACTACCTTTTAGCTTACTCAGTCTTGTTTCAGAATTGAAAGCAATTCTAATCGGCCTTGACCCCAAAATCCCAAAGTCCTGGTCATCTAGATAAACTGCCTTTTTAGAGAGTCTTCCTTTACTGACCTCATTCTCTTGACAACACAGGACACTGGTCTTCTCAGGCCAAGAGCTTGTGTTAAATTCCTGGTTGTGTAGCAGAACCAGCTAGTGAGGTCATGTTGTCATAAGGATGGTAACTCATATCCCTTATGCATTCTGCCCAGTCATGCTCCGAGTAAATTGGGAAGCAAGGCGGCTGCACTCATCTGTAATAGTCAACAGCTTGAGGGGCACTGTGGTTATTCCTATGAGCCTTTGTCTGGTCTCATACACATAAACGCAATCCTGCAGATCAGTACTGTGGAAGAAAAGGCATTTCTTATTATACAACATGCCACAAACCTGTCGGAAAGCATTTAGTTCACTGGAAATCCCATCTCAAATGTTTACTATAAGAGGGATATGTTTCAGGTTTTTAATCATGCTGTAAGCAGAGAAGAAGACTGACCAAAATGAACATGCAGACCCGGGGAAAATAAACATATCAGAAATTCTGGTCTAATATATATTCTGGATGACAGGTAAGGAAATGTTTGATATGGGAAACTTAATAGAAGGATGATCGAATTCCTTATTCCAATTAAACATCGTACTTAAACACATCGTGAGAGTGTTTGTTTGGCAGTGGCTAAGGAGTATAGTACTAGCAGATGCTCTAGATTTATTATTGTTATTATAGTAAATGTTGAGTCCATGGGCCTGCAAATTAGGTTCTGTATGAGGCTATAATTGACACAATTTCTGAGAGCTTCCCCCGATGAGTGGAGGCCTTTGGGACAGGGTAGAGGAGCTCTTGGTCTTAAGGCTTTTGCTGTAGATTTGCATGCTTCAGAGCACGTTGAGATGCAGTACCCGCTTCCACCACCGCATACCCGCAGATCGATTGCTGCTACATAGAGAATAACAATGGCCCAGTGCAATCCATCTGCTGTACAAGATAAAGCACATCCCTGCTGTTCTCAGTTTTCGGTAGAGTGTGCACCAGAACCCCGGGGTGACTCCCCGACCTGTACTTTTTATGTAGCCAACAAATTTGAAAACAAAAAGCAAAATATGAAACAAGTCCTTTCCCGTCTACCTGGGAAACAATCATTTGTGGAATAAGGGTTGGTTTGCATTGAAATCCATTTTCTATACACACTTGTCCTTGAGTTCTTCCCAGAATCTATAGGTACCTAGCAGGGAATAACTCAGGATATGGTGCCTACTCATTGTCGGGCACACACATTTGACACTATGCCAACATGCCACCTTGTGGAAGTAACCAAATCAAATAAAGGGGGAAATTGTACTTAAAATATCTTGCACAATTATTCAAATCCTAGCCGATAAACTTCCCAGTGTGTTCAGTAATAATACTTATTTAAAAAGCACTGAAAAAATGCTACTAAATACTACTTCTGGAAAAGCATCCATTATTGCTGAGGCACTAACCATAGTTAACCACAGGTCATGGTGTTGAATCAAATCGTGTCGAATTGCGATAGTGGTCACTTCCTGAGTATCTTTAATGTATAGGATCATTGGCAGTGCTTTGAGATGTGTATCGCATCGCCCCAGAGATGGAGATGCACACCCCTACTGTAATTCCGTAATTTTACTGTACTGTAATTTTAGAAATGCCCCCCCAACCCCCACTTATTGTTTGTGTTGCTTTCTTGTCTTTACTTTGATTCAGTTTTGGCAACTTGCTGATCAGATGTCTGTCTTCTTCGTTAAGGTGAGCTCAAAGTTGAAAGGTCATGTTTCATTTACCGTCCAACCCTGGGTGTCAGCAGGACAGAAATTGAAATGAATTGGCTTGCCTTAAAGGGGAGGCTGGGCCCCGGTATACGGCTGAATAATTCTTATTTAAGAGTATATGAAGTGCTTGCTGCTTTTCAAAATTATTTAGATGTACCAAATGCCAGGTGAGAGGAAAACATCTGGCCCATGTATTTCAAGAAGCTGGCAGATTATACAGGATGTATTGGCAAGGTGGGGCGAGGCTATAGAACAAGCGCTGTACTGCTCATTTTCTGTTTGCATAACACTGTGGCCCTCCGGGGGTTACTGGTTCAGTTCCTGCACCAGAAGGCTGTGTGTGCATGTCCCACAGTGTCTGCACTGACTCTAAGGAAAGGCATTCACATTTTATTTATTCAGCAGATGCCTTTATCCAAATTGCATTTGTGTGAAGGCAGGTACATGCCAAGTCCCTGGGGCAGTTGGAGGTTAAACTGACCAGAGACCAGTGTTGGTGATGTTACTCACAAAAGTAATCCATTACAGACAAAGGTTTAGTTTCAGCAAACCAACTGAGCACTCTGTGACACTTTATACTCAACTGGTTGGTTGGAATAAAACCTTGGTCTGGACTGTACTTTCTAGACATGAACTTATCTGTAGTGGATTACTTTTGTGAGTAACTTCCCCAACACTGTCAGGGACCCAGTGGTGATATTACTCTGCTAACCCTAGGATCTGAACCTGCATCCTTCTGATCCGAGTCATACATCACCATACAATGACTTCCTCATGGTGTCAGTAAGTCCCGAACCGGGGGGGTATTTCACGAAGCAGGATTTCTCGGTCATGATTGTCCAATAGGAATGCTCCTTACCTACTCCTTACCTCTCATTGGACGATCATGACTTCTCATGTAAGTTAACCTAGCTAACTGTGAAATCAACCTTTGTGGAACACCCCACCCACAACGCTGTTGAACTACACAGCAAGGAGGTAGAGCGGTAACCATCAGGAAGCCCACCCTGCACACCCTTGCCACCCCCCAAGATTAATTACAATCATAAAGGTTGACGACTGGAAGAGGAAATATCTCTGCAGCATAGGAAGGAGGTCTGGGGCAGGTTTGTTCAATACTCAGTGTTTTGGGTATGTAGAGATGAGAGTAGTTTTCTATATATCTACAGCGAGTCAAATCTGACATATGCTCATAAACCGAGACTTTTTATCCATGAACAATGATAGCCATGATCTATTGGGGAACGGGGGCCTGCCTTTACTGCCCTTACGCATCCATGTGTGCTGCCTTCATTTTACAGAGGATGGCTTCGGTTACACAGTAACTGATAAGCAGGCCGCTCACTGGCTCTCAATGGCTTAAAAGAATCCAATAACAAGGCTCATTTCGCGGATAAATGAAACATTTGGTAATTAAGGTCACTCCAGTCGTATGGAGTCTCTTTTTATTAAAAAAAAGTTAGAAAATTGATGAAGACTATTCCAATATATCAAAATGTATAAAAGGAAAAAGAATGTGTGTATTACATTGTATAATATATGTATTATATTGAATGATATTTTATTAACTTGGATTTCATTCATTTTAAAGGGCAACGCATTCTTTAAGAGTGCATCTTTGTCCTGGCATTTTCCCATGATATAATAATATGCACTATGGTTACAATTTTATTGTTCCAAAAACGAGTTAAAATTAAAAAACAATTTCATATTATAAAACAATTAAAACTATTGCCATAGAAATGTCTGTATTGTATGACACTTAGCTTTGGGACTGTTCAAATGTATCCAGAAATAATAGTTTGGCAAAGTGTGTGAACTGGCTTTTAGCTAATATAGCATCCTTTAGGACTGAGAGATAAATGAATTAATTTTATAGACTTAATATTAAATTTTATCATAGATTACCATACAACAGGTAGTCCCCCCTTCTCTACTGATCTAGAAATAATTGTTTAGACTTCATATCTTTACCTTTCAAGAGTGAAAATATAAAACATACCAAAGACATCTGACTTATCAGCATATCGGTGTCTATCTTCATGGCTGAGACTGTCCCCAAGGCTGAGACTGTCCCCATATGGCTAAGGCTGTCCCCATGGCTGAGACTGCCCATATGGCTAAGGCTGTCCCCATGGCTAAGACTGTCCCCATATGGCAAAGGATGTCCCCATGGCTAAGACTGTCCCCATATGGCTAAGGATGTCCCCATGGCTGAGACTGCCCATATGGCTAAGGCTGTCCCCATATGGCTAAGGCTGTCCTCATGGCTGAGACTGTCCCCATATGGCTAACGATGTCCCCATATGGCTAAGGATGTCCCCATGGCTAAGACTGTCCCCATATGGCTAAGGATGTCCCCATGGCGCTGCTGAAGTAGGCTGCCTCGCAGGTTGCTCCGACCGTCCCTACTCCTCCCCTTATCTTTCCCTGCTCGCCTCCTTCGTCTAGTCTACTATCTTTACTTTAAGAGACACTCTCAGCCCTGCTCTTCGAACTACAAATTATGGATTTGATCACCTGGTCTCTCAACGCAATTGACACCATCTTCTCGACGAGAAGGGCAGGTTC
>JAODKN010000082.1:2633086-2646053 GCA_026774425.1 Petrocephalus zakoni
CCACAGTGTACTCCCTATTGGAGTACAGTCTGGGTGCTGTTTTTTTTTATTCGCCTCCTCTATCCTCATGTCTGTAAATTGGTCGGTGACTGCACTTAATTTCCCGAAGGGACCATCCCGAGGGATTAATAAAGTACTATATCTATGGCTGAGACTGCCCATATGGCTAAGGCTGTCCTCATATGGCTAAGGATGTCCCCATGGCTGAGACTGTCGCCATATGGCTAAGGATGTCCCCATGGCTGAGACTGCCCATATGGCTAAGGCTGTCCCCATATGGCTGAGACTGTCCCCATGGCTGAGACTGTCCCCATATGGCTAAGGATGTCCCCATGGCTGAGACTGTCCCCATATGGCTAAGGATGTCCCCATGGCTGAGACTGTCCCCATATGGCTAAGGATGTCCCCATGGCTGAGACTGTCCCCATATGGCTAAGGCTGTCTCCTAATAAGTACCGATGTAGCTAAAAGTATTGGCACCCTTCTACTTTTTAAAACAAACTCTCAAATTTGCTGTGAAATAAGTTAAAACTGACAAAAGTAATTGGCACCCACCATTCTTTATTCTGTCTTCCACAGAGCATATTGCCACATCATGTCTGTTAAATATGGCTTTTTTTTGCTTGTTTCTTATTAACAAAAGGATAATTCTCTACGAATTTTTTTGAGTGCACACCTTGATGCTGGAACTTATTTAAGCAATTTTGGTTGGTCGCTGCACCTATATAAAAAGGACTCTTCTGAGGCAATGCAATGGGCAAATGGGACCCCTAACCCATATACATCTCCCTGCACACCGTTTTGAGGCAAACACTGCAATCAGGCACTTCCTGTCTCTCTGAATGCGACTTGTACACATCAATCGGCTGTTTGTCCCATTATTCTTGAGCAAACAATTCCATTTCTCTTACGTCTGATGGCCTCCTGATCCCAAATGTGAGTTTCTCGCCTTTCCATGGATGCTTAATTAGATTCAGATCAGGACTTATAGCAAAGCCACTTTTTTAAAAAATGGAAGGATGTGTAGTTTGTTCTATTGAAATGTATGTGAAATAAGGTGAAGTTTATCAGGACTGTTCAGCAGTTCTTGGTGGAAGTGGCACAGGCTTGCTGATCTGTCTCCATGGGGCTCTCGCACTTTGATGCCTGAGATACTTATGGCCCACAGAAGCCATTTGACTGCCTGGCTGATTCTTAAAGGTGGGATTAATCCCTCACTTACACAAAACAGCAGTGGAGATGTCCACCGACACTGAAAAGCTCTCTCAAGTTAGACTAAGTTGGCTTCTTTGTAGTTGCTCAGATATAGTTGAATTATGTCTTCATCAGGCTTGAGTATAGAAAAAGACCCTCTGTATTTGTGCCTCAGGGTTTAAGAACCAAAGGTGCCCATTTTAGATTGACACAAGATGTTCCACACAGCAGTGGAGCTGTATCGAGAGATACATCAATATGTTAATGTGAAGTGCCAAGGTGTGCTGTCTCAGGAGATGTCCTCAATACCCAGGACTGTCTCCTCTTGAAGCAGACACACACTGTGGTTAAATAGGAGACAGCTGTTTTTGAGCAATGCTGGTTCCCATCCCCCAGGGGGAGCAGTCACAACAAGGCCCAGCTGTCTGCCGCACTTTGCATCTTAAGATTCAGCTCTTCTGTTGCTTTGTAGTTTTCAGCTCACTTGCACATGCACAACGGAGTCACTCTGGCGTGTTTAAGTAGGACAGAAATAAATAAAAATGCAAAGAACAAGTGACAAGAAAACGGAGGCTTCTGAAGCGACTCTAGTGGGTTGGTCTGCAGGATCATAGGCAGACAGTAACAAGCAACCTGGAGGTTTGTACAGTTGCCACCTTAGATTACAAACAAATCGTACATTCAGGCCAGTAGAGGGTAATCCTGAACAGTAAAGCATCACAGTATATCTTGTCCCCAGGTTACAAACGAGATCAGTTGCCTAATGCTGCGTTCACACCGCGAGCGGCGAGAGCGTCAGCATTCACTCTTGCTGCCCTGTACACAACGCTAGCCAAGGCCAGAGACGCTCTCTGACGTCATGGAGTGGGCGGGGACAAGGCTGCTCAGAATGCGAGGCTCTGAGAATTTTTTTAATTGCCGCAAAGCAAACAAACGTGTAGCTTATATCTTTGTGCTGACTGCCGATGGGATATTTGTGAAAGCACATGAAATTATGTTAAGGTAAACACTACTGTTATAAATAAATAACATTAAAATTACCAACGATTCGCATTGTTTTAAATGCTATAGCACCAAAATTAGTATGCGATTTGCTTTTCTTTCATGAAAATATATATATTTTTGTCTATTTTTGTCCATTTTAATTTATGTCCCTCCACGCAAACAGCGACACGTCATAAATAACAATACTATATCTTTGTATTGAAAGTTCCTTTTTAAACATGCACATTTGTAGTGTGTTGACACGGCATAAAAATGCAAGTCTACATGGGTTTCTTAAACGCATAGATTTATGGCACTCACATTTTTTTTACTAAGAACATAACAACATAAGAAATATACAAACGAGAGGAGGCCATTCGGTCCATCAAGCTCGTTTGGGGAGAACTCAACTAATAGCTCAGAGTTGTTAAAATCTTATCTAGTTCTGATTTAACTGTGTCTAGAGAGTAAAAAATGCCATGTAGAGACGAATTTTGTCTCACGGTGTATACCCCGATGGCATTCCGTACACTTTCTCCTCTATTGTGCATGGGGACTGCTGGGTCAGAACAAAAGTTTACACGCTTGTGTTCTGCAGACGCACCCTCCCATAGAGAATGAATGACTTCAGGTCGCTTCGACGCTCTCGTGTGAACGCAGCATAAGTCTGTCTTTAAGTCGAATTTAAGTTGGAACGATAATAACACAGTACATAATAGTAATAATGCAGACTGCCTGTAATGCAAAGTGTCACTAAATATACCTGATTAAGTGTCAGGGTCGGTGGCCCCTGTCCTATGTTTCTTGTCGTCCCCTTTTGGCCAGCAGGAGTCACTGGTCATCCACCTTCCCCCGCCTGTCTTCTAACCCTTCGGCCCTAGTGTGTTTCTCTGCTCCGCGGACCGCCGCGTAGCTTAGTGGCTCTGTCCGTTACAGTGGGGCATTCCGATGGACAGAAAAGAGGGACAATCCACGCAGCAGCTCACAAACAGAACAAACAAGTGAAAGGGGAAAAAACACAAAATAATGGGACCTTCGGGGGTCTGTCATTCTGTTAGGTGACTTAGTGTGTAATTTTGCAAAAACAAAACCAAAAAAGACTTCTTGGGGTCTTTTAATGGAACCAAAAACAGATTTTTGGATGCAATATGCTTGATGTCACAACACCAATAATGGAATTTCTTGCGTCACGTTTTTCCGATTAGATACCATTTTGATCTTCAGAGTTCTTTCATGGTGGAAAAAACACACCGGTCTGACTGGTACGAACATAAACAGGCAAGGATAACGATAAATTACGTGATAATAATCAGAACAAAAACAACAGGGATCCAGCAATTAATAATCATTTGAAGTCTGATTTCAGAGTTAACCCGCCTTTCAACTCAGACATCATAACCAACATTTACATTAAAGCGACGTGGCTATCAGGAGGAAGAGAGATAGCTAAAAATACAGTTTCTTTAGGAAGGCATTTATTCTGTAAACTGGTTCTGCCTGCGCTTTTTAGGAAACAGTAATTTTATTTCCTTATGTGCAGGTTCTCGATCCGCGCTTCTCCATTATTTATCCAGCCTGTGATCTGTAACACCGAAGATTTAAATAATGTTAAACATTGAAAGAATACGGTAATAAATAGTATAATAAAAACGCAGTGATAGACGTAGCAGCTGCACTTCGTTAAAGACCAATATGTGCGCGGGAGCGACGTGACTAAATTAAATAACATTTTACTATTTAATAAAAGAGTGAAATCATGCCAGCTTTCAAGAGGCGAGGGGGTCATAGCAAATTAATTTGCTTGCAAAATGAAAAGCTTTTGTTATACTGAACATCCAAATGCGAAGTCTCCACGACAGACAGAGCAATGAAAAGTCCTTGCAAGTCTTCATGCAGTGACATTTCAGATGACAATTAAAAATCTAAAAGTCTAAATGTCGGTGATATTTATTTAAATAGCAATAAGACGTCATTTCACATTAATTCATTGTAGGTTACAATGGAAAGTTTACTATTTGCACAAGAAAGTATGATAGGGTTTCGAGGGGTAACTGTGATAAGAATAATATTAAAATGTAGCCGAAAGCCCATGAAAATTAAGGTGTCATAAAATATACTGAAATCGAAGTGAAAATTCCCAACGGCAGAGAAGAAAACCTTCCTACACTAGGAATCTTAAAATTACGGAAGCAATTGCGTTCATCTGGAAAAAAAATGGTTATGCATGTTTTTTTCCGAATTAACGAAATAATCTTGTTTTTACGAGTAATATTTTTCTGTTTTTCGAGATACATGCAGGAAGGCAGGACGTATCGTAAGCTTGACATGGCAGTGTTTCTAATGGATCCGTTGAAACAGTTTGCATGGTATGCTTCATATGGAGATAAGCTGATGCATTTGAAATGTATTCCAACACTATACCAACACTGTTGGTAGAGTATGCATGTATACCCATATCACCAAATGTTTTGACCTGGATTCTGATTTAAAAACGTCCCCTAAGACGATTCCGGTGTTCTGCCGAATAATGCTGCCCGCTCGAATAATGCTACCGGAGCACGTACTATATTGTGCAGCTGTAGCTACCGAATAGTGCTACCTTACCGAATATTGCTACCTGGCTGCCTCGCTCGATCGCTCTGTAAACAGTTTTCTGGTGAGCATTCTCTCTTAATATTACCATATTTCTATATGGTCAACATGCGGTTTTGGATTTTTTTAGATAACAGCTAGAGAAGCATAATTTCCCCTTTTATGTGAAAAAAAAATCTCCAAGTTGAAGCAGTTGTCCCAATTCCAAGATATATAGTCCCAAGACTAGCGCGCAGCACTTCCGATTTGACGGAGACTGAACTCGGAACATTTGCTGAAACGGCTTTATACTTGCTTTGGCGACTATAATGTAAATTAAAGCCCAACGATACTTCTTATCATTGGACATGTGTACAACAGAAACGCGAAACCCACATTGGAAATGGCTTTCAAACAGGGAGGCCGAGTTAAGAGAGATTATATGAAGAAATAAATTATAAATTGGGTGACGTAAGGGCGAAATGTTTACTGCGCGTACGCAAAACAGCTTGGGAGCACATATCGATAGGTAGCAGTATTCGGCAGAACACCTGCTCATTCACGCTTCATGCACTGGCAAACATTGATCATTTGCCATTGCATAGCGGCGATAAACAGCATCTTTTCACTAGCATTTATCGAAATGTAACGGTGAAGCCCCTCCCTCCAGTTTCACCTTTATTCTTCCCTGACGCAGCTGAAGTACAGGCACCCCTTTTTAATTTTAATGGTACTATTGAAAAAACAAGCCCGGAAAATGTTACCATGCTCTGCCAATTGTATTTGATGCCTGGTGCCATCTGGTGTCTATGAGTGATGTTGCCCATAAATATGAAGAAATACCTGAAAGCAGGCCACTGACATCAATCTCATCAATCTTGTAGTAATTTCAAAGTGTCCTGTATTTCGTTCTTTTGTGTATATAATTACTTATACATTTAAAGCGTGCTCAAAGCTGATACTGTTTAATATTGTAGGGCATGGCACAGCGGATTGTGTAAGCTGGACCCACCCCCTTCCCATCATTCCATGCGGTGCCCGCTCACCTGATATATGAGCTGCCTTTAGCTGACTGTGACGTCTGAGAGGTGTGAGTGCCTCAGTCTGCATGTGATGAGGTAGCAGAAAACGGTTTCATTCAATTTCTACAGCTGTAAAAATTGTACCTGCTGTCCAGATGTAAAGTCATTAAACCTACTGGAATGGATGAAGTTTATCTTAATTACAATTGATTTGTTTTTGTGATTGGGTGTGTTTCTTAATTTGTTTACATAATTCATACATTAGCGTCATCTCTTATCATCAGGAAGCTGTTTCACTTAATTTATCCCTACCCATGATTGAGTCATTATGGTGGGCTATTCCTTATACATACCTTATGGATTCCTGTCACTTAACTGCAGTTAACTGCATACCTTGCATGTGACAAATAAAAATACCTGAATCCTCAAATTCTAATTCTGTGGTAATGTGGCCCTTATAGGTCTAATTCATTCTTGAAAATCTCATTCATTCTTGAAAATTTCATTGCAGCAAGTCATTTGCATTTTCATTTGCAAAATGTGCTGCACACTGACAATATACCGAAAACATTAATTTATGCATTAACTTACCATATTAATTTTCTATTTTGTCTTATGCAGGGTTGTGGGGGTCTGGAGGGAGAGAATGAGCAGGGAGGGGGCACGACCCTTTGCTAAAACTTGAATCACAGGCTAGCACATACAGGAGAAGAGTTGAGTGACTTTAGGTTTTGACTGGAGCATTACAGTGAAATCAGGCCATATACCTCGATAGACTATCCTGTCCTTGTCAGTAAATATCAATGGTAAAGCCAACACTTCAACTAGGCAAGATTATGGGAACTGGCAGAGAGTCCTAGCAGTCTATATGCTGAGCGCCTCACGCTATGTTTTGACAGCTGAAATCCTTCTATTCGACAAGATTGAAAACTAAGCTTTCCACGGGTGACAGTTTTCTTGCAGTGTGGTGCTGGAGAGAATTGTTTATTTACAGGGCGAATAAGTCACGCTGTTTGGAAATGGAGATGGGGTAGGAATCCTCAAAATAATTACTAGATGCAGATAATAGCCTATTACATGCCCTGTGATTGGTTGGCATACCATCTGTGGTGCTCACCGTCTTCTGCAGCACAAACCTGTTTTGTTGGTTTGGTGATAGCTTTCCATTCTTATATGAGGCATAGTTTTTAATTTAAAGCAAACATCATCTGAGTAAACGCAGTACGGAGGATACGCTTGTTTTGTTATCTCAAGAAGCCAAGTGTTGTAGCCTAAAACAGCACCACCTCCCTGAGATACACTGTTTCCTTGACTTTGACCCTGTCACAACCTGAAGCGAAGGCACGGCCCAAAAGCAGGCTGCAGTGCAGATCAAAACCCCAGACTGGGGACTTTATTAATGGCAGCAGGAGGGTACAGGCACGGACAGGTGACAATGGCAGAACTGGGGAGGACAGGACTGGGAAGCACTTAAATACAAGGCTAACGAAGGAGCAAACGAGAGGCAGCTGTGAATGGTTACAGGAGCAAGAACAAGAGGATTGCACACATTGGGGGGGAGGGGCTGGGCATGACAGACCTATCAGCATTGCTTCCAAAATCTCACAGAGCTGAAGCTCGATCCTTAAACCCAACACTTTTAATATATGATTTAGTTTAATCCACGTGAAATAAAGAAATACGACAATGTGCAAGCGCCAGTTACCAGAACAAAGCTTTGAACTACCCCGGACACTGAGAAGATGAGACACTGAGAAGTGACACTGAGAAGCCTTTTGAGTTATCATAACAGCCAAATGTTTAATGGAGATTAATTAAACTGGCTAACTGAGTAAAAGAGATTAATTAAACTGGCTAACTGAGTAAAAGAGAATTAAAATAAGTTATTGAGTGTTTTATTACTTTTTAAAAGCTAGTAATAGCATAAAGAATAAAGACACAATATCAAAGACACGATTAGCCTACATTTTTGCATAATCTAGGATGGGCCATCAAAGGTGATTCATAAAGGCCACAGTTAAAGCTCGGGCAAAGCGCAGACAGCCTCTGGCTATGGCCCTTGGGACTCTGCATCTGAAATGAGGACGTAAGATCGACGAAGCACCCGGCAGGACATGAAAGGCGCGCCAATGCGCCTCCAGCGAGGAGGAAGGGCGCTGGGTAGGACGTGACAGTAAGCCAAAGCCGCCGACCCATTACTCCAGAGGGGCTGTCATTCGATAGATTGCTTGGCGGGACGTCTCTGGGGTCACTGCTTTTACTCACCTTATCAGTACTGTTGTTATTTACTGAAAAACAGACTAAATTAAATTTTGTGTGTGTGCTTTCCTGGCCGTGAGTATGACTTGTTATGTAGCTATAATGGCCTATAATGATACCTCTCCATGACTGATTATATAATGATAGGACAGTTTGGTAGTATTAATAGAGAAAAACATCAACTGGCTTATATAGGCAAAATATTCTTAGGGCCCGTTCCGTAACCCACAGTATGAATTTGCATTTATATTACATTTATTATTTTGCAGACACTTTCCTGCAGATTACTGGTCAGCGCAAATGATACATTAAGCCTCAAGCAGAGAGCAACAACAGGTAAACCTAAGCAGTGACTGCAGTATGATACAAATTTACTTAAACACAAAACTGTTACGTCGGCAAAATAAAATCCCTAAACATACACATGTGTAAATTTAAATATAGTAGTTCAGTTGCGTTTTATGAAACTGACATTGTACATCAATGTACATTGATAGCTGAATGGTTAGTTATTAAAATATACTGCGTAATAAATGCTGTGCAGATTTTGGATGATTTAATCGCTCTGTGCTGATGCGTGACCTGTAAACCCCGGCTGAGGCGGTCCAGGGGCGGCGCGGTGTCGTCAGCAGGCGGCAGCCGGGAGCCGCGCAGCGCTGCTTTGCGCCTCATTCCGGTGCGGATCCGGCCGGCGGCGCGTCGCTCCCTGCCTCTCCGCACCATGCCGCCGTCGCTCCTTTGGCTTCTCGCCGTTAGCAGCCATCTGTACCGCGGGACAGGTAAGACGGGTCACTGTAATGTGCAATTATCTTTTGGCCGCCCCAGTGGTGCTGTAGGAGGGTCACCGGTACTCTTTTCTTTGGATTTCAAGATGTTTTTCTCTTACGAAAGGCTAAATCATATATTTTGCAATATATTAACAGAATTAGCACTAATTTGTCTTAAAGATTATCCAGCCTAACTGCTTTTCTAGTGTGGTAATACTATTTATTTGTATTTTTCTACAACAGAATAACTGAAACATAATATTTAAAAATTAATAATTGATATTATCATTAATCAGGTCAGTTAACGCATCACTGGTAACAACATAACACCCAAAGTAAAAATAAAACTGGCAGAAACTTTATCAACTTTAGTCTTGTCAACATTTAAAGTTTGCGATTAACGGAAATATTTGTTCCGAAATAGCAGCCTTTAAAGTTACGTTGCTTATATGGAAGGATTAACTTGTCTCTAAAGTGTCCTGCGGTAACTAGAACATCCATAAGTCTCCACTGATTAAAAATAATGGTCAGTTTTATAGGTGGGGGGGGGAATCCCAAGTAAAGCTTTGCCTAGGGCTGCTGATAAGCTTGACCTGGTACTGAATTACACCGTTTAATAAGCTACAGGGCTGATTGATTTTAAAATATCCTATAAAACATCCTATAAAAAGATGGTGGTGTTTAATTTTTGCAGCCCAGAGGAACAGCATTCATATGCATAACACTTAAAAAAATAGTAATAATAAATGAATGTCTTTTTTGCATGTTATATATTTGGCTTAATTAATGTGTTTGACTTAGAGCAGCTCTTGAACTGGCCCGTTTTGATCTTGCAGCCGCCCTGACCTCATTCAGCCCCCCCGATACGCAGTCCAGCTGTCCCCTGGGCTATTTTCCTTGTGGCAATTTGACCAAATGCCTCCCGCAGCTGCTGCACTGCAACGGCGAGGACAACTGTGGCAATCAGGCGGACGAGGAATACTGCGGTAAGTAACAGGAACGGCGGGCAAACAGGAAAAAGCCATGTCAACACGGGAAAAACACAAGATCTGTCATCTCAGAGGTGTTCAGAGTTGATATTTTAACAAATAGAAACCCAGCTCATCTGTTTTTGTGACTATATGAAAGAGAATAGATCAGTACTGGGAATAGATATCGATAAACGTGGATTTCATTATTACAAGGCTGAAAAATGTTGTTTTGCAATGAAATGACCAGCACACTCAGTATCACACACCAGCTTTATCTGGATAATATATTAAAGCTACCTACATCCAAACATACTTTTTATCCATTTATCTAGGTCTGTTTTTTATATTATTTATGTAGCATTTTTCTTTGCCACTCTAAGACAGTTCATGGGCCTCGATAAATGCCCCCCATCTCCGTATAAAAATTTCCAATATGTTTTATGCATTATTCTTTCTCCTCTTAAAGCTATTGTGGTGCGATGTTGCCCTATATGCAACGCAAAACTTGGAATTTAATCTCCGATGTAATAATGTATATTGAAAAGGGAAATAATGAAAGTGCACTCATCCACCGTCGTCATGCAAAAATCAGTTATATCATAACAGAGCAAGAATCTATAACTTAAAACTTAACAATAAAATCTTAACAATGATGTGCATGTATTGCTTTTATTCTAGGTGACTTTAAAAGAATTGCAAATCTATGCTAAATGCTAAAAACATTATACTAAGAACGGTCACATAGTAAGAAGCCTTTGTGTCAGTCCGACAGAAAGTATCTTTGCAATTTTTTTTCATGAATCTGCCTGGGACTCTTCCAGACCCAATGCTCTATATTCATCTGTTTTTGTTTCTGTATTTACATATAAATTGCGATAGGTCTGAAATCAGCTATCCTGCAAGTAATAATCAGCAATCAGATTTCAGTCTTAGGTTGCAGCAAATCATCGGTAAAGGAGACTGAGATTTGGTGGAGATTAGAAGCAGGAACTCTTCAGTTTAATAACAAGAAATAACAAAGGCATACTTGATTTTAAATGAAGTTAAAGGCAATATTTAATTTTATCCAAATGACAGTTGTGTACTGAGCATTACCTGCTGTGCTAATGGTTATATCCTTCAGAACAGAGCTGTACTGGAATTAAAAATTAGCCCTGGACATTTGGGTCCTCTGACAGCCCATGCATGAGTTTTGTGGGTCCCCCTCAATGGATTTTGCGAACAGCTGGGTTTATTTATCTGGTACTCTAATCAAAAAATTTTCACATTAAATGAAATAATCAGCCCCTCACCTTTAATCCTTATGGACACTGCTATTTTACGATAAGCCCTCAATACATACAGCTAATATTCTTCAGAGAATCCATGCATTGCTCCATTTATCCATCTATCTGTTCATATTCCATCACTGCTTGGCTGGGGCAGGGTCACGTGGTTTTGCAGCCTATGCCAAGATGCACTGGGCGCAGTGCAGGGGTCACCCTGGATGGGACGCCAGTCCAGTCCATTATAATGATGTGAGAGGTGCAGAACCATGTGACCACACAATTTCGGGTTTTAGGACATCAAAATGCTACAGTGCCCCGTTTTCTGTTGCCTAGGTGACAACAACGGGTGGCCAAACCTCTTTGACAAGTATTTTGGGATCCCCAGTGATGACCTCGGAACCAAGTCAGACAAATGCCGTAAGTGTCGACACTCTTATACTGAATGTTAGCGTAAGTGCGGCTAAGTGGCTCGCAGTCATGTCAGCCTTACTGCAGAGAAAACCGGGCGTTTGGGAACAGGAAATACTGGTGCGTTTCGGTGACAACTCTGAGACGTCAAAAGGCCTCCTTATACTCATATCTCATTACTATTATTATTATTATTATTATTATTATTACAACAAACAGATAAACAGACACTGAAAAAAACCTAGAATCTGACCAACAATGTTTATAGCTATGGAGTATAACTGTAATCAAAATCGGGGTCACAACAGACACACAACAGACCCCCCCCCCCACACACACACAGCGTGTTCATCTATAACCTGCGGCAATGAATGCAGGGACGCTAAGGAGGGCGGCATGTAAGTTTTTATGTGTATTCAGATAAGCCTTTGCAGCACGTCATTTCTGATGCCGAAGTAAGCTTTTTTGTTCGGTATAAGCACATCACAAATACGAGTGAGTCTCACAGGTAAAATGTGAGACTTGACCCCTAAATGCTTATCTTAGCTAAATGCTTAAAAACATGAAAGGCAAAATGCTCATTTTGTCAGCTCACTCTGAGATAATGTGCTCAGGATTAGCTGTTCTGGCATAAATATCAGAATAATATACAGGTGTTTCACTGCTTATATTATATACATCAGATTATTTAATGCTTAATTCTTCATTGTTTTGTATCTCCAACGAGATGGCGCCGAGTAGTGGAGCCACCTGCCTGTCCTGGCACGCCTTGCGAGCGTGTTTGGCACTGTGTGCATCTTGTTATCAATAACGTCTGTTAGTGTAAACACCTGTTGCGCTGCTGAGTTTCGCCTGTACCGTTACCCATGTCTTTGTGTTAGCCTGACGAGCTCCTGTTCTGTTTAATGGCCTAGCGTGTCTGTACCTTCCTGTCCCGCGGGTAACCTCCCCGCCTCTGGCTGCCTCATTAGCCTCTGTGTGGCCGCTGCTTACCCTGCAGCTCCTTTGAAGGCCTGATATAAGGGGTAACGTGAAACCAACTGCCGTGTTTCTGCACCGGCGCTGTGATGCCTTGTTCTGCCCGGCACCACAATTTGAATTTCTTGTTTATGTAATATGGCCATCTACATCAAAATACGGGACATGTAAAATTATATACAGCATCATCTGTATTCTGTTTATATCACTACTGGAGATTTTCTGTTTCTTTTTAAAGGGCCTCTTGTGGGCAAAAGCAACAAAACCACAGTTTCCTGTCCTCGTGTGACAGTCGGTCATCTCTACAGTGCTGTCTGCTAACTAAAGCTGTGCAAATATACCTGTACAGGCATGCTAATTAAGCCATGCGGTACTTACGTGTGCTCTAGTTCAGCGGTTCTCAACAGGGGGGTCCCGGCCCACAAGGGGGCCTCAGCGAGCTCTGTGGGGGGTCGCGTCATATTTTTGAAATTTTTTAGCAGTGGGCAATCAGGAGAACGATTATGTTGCCTTAGTTAATTTTATTCCCTGGCTGACCAAAAAAT
>JAODKN010000082.1:2655555-2676022 GCA_026774425.1 Petrocephalus zakoni
CCATTTCATTACAAAACTGAAGGCCTGGTGGTGGATAAATGGTGGTTATTCTGACAAGAGACTCAGTTGTTGTTATTTTTAGTTGCTTATTTTTAGTGTGGACCACTATTTTCTTTTTGGATCCTCACAATTTTGGAATCCAGTCGCGGGCCGGGCCGCCAGCTGACGATCACTGGTTTAGATAAACTTTAGCCCCTCCCCCTGGAGCAATTAACCCAACAAACAGTTAACACACACACACACACGCATAATACAAAACATCCACTATCCACAGTTCTAAAATATACTATTTCAAACTACACTTTATTCAATTTTGTTCATAAAACCTACTATGGGCTAAAATATCAACTTCCATTATGAGTTGCACTAATCCCCCCTCAACAACGTGGTTCCCCCCAGCTGATCCTAAATACCCCCATTACAAAAAGTGTAATGGTAACACCTGCTCGGGTTTCAGGAATACCCCAGGAAGGAAGCCCGGGTCTGTATACTACCCTTGAACCTATTAACGCACCATCAAACTGGATATCATTGGTACAGCATGACCATGAAACAAAAGTTACAACAGAATAGGAGCAACTTCATCAAATCATATTACAACCTAAGATTAGCAGGGAAATGCACTACATTTACCTCAAAAAGTATATCATGTTTATGTTTATAATGTTAATTTACCAGCATTTGATAAACGTAACATGTTGCCTCTATATGGTCATGACCCAATCTGTGACAATACTGTATATGGTTTAGGTCATGGTACCACAATTTGGAGATTTCCCTGTTTAAGATGTGATAGAGCATGGAATCTGCAAACTGTGTTGGATTCTGGCCCTGCAGGACTGGAATTGGGAAACCCCAATTTAGGTGGTTTTTAATAACTTATATTGCCAACAAGCAAACATTTATAGGATTTTACTGTTTATTTGCAACAGGTACGATCAGTTCTTGGGTGGTGATATTCATTCTGCCCATCAACAGCGCCCTGAACCCTATCCTGTACACGCTCACCACACGGCCATTCAAGGAAACCATCCTACAGGTATGGAATAACTACAGGCAGAAGAGACCCCAGGCAGGTGCTCAGCGGGCCTACATGCCCTCCTTTACCTGGCTGGAAATGTGGCCTGCACAGGAATCCAACACCGTGCCCTCCCCAGAGTATCTCGCCCACCCTTCCGAGATGTCATGCACTTCAGCAAAGACTGACTTATTGCCAGAGAAAACTGTAAATGGAATATAAATGTGAACTTGTGCCAAGGTTTCTCTTCCAGCACCATTACTTGATGTTTCTTTTTGTCTGTATCAATGGAAATTAACAGCCAGTGAAGATTCCTGCAGGTTAATTACAATTCTATGAGGTTAATTAGGTGCCGAGCGCCGAAGGTGCGTGGGCATCTATTGTTTTCGTTAGGATTTTTCACTTTATTATTATTATACTTTCCGTAATGGAAGTCTATGGCAACCCATAGAACCAATTGGTAACTTTTTTTGAAATTCGGCACATTGATAGAGGTCAGTTCAAACTGGGAGCCAATATTATGGGGACTCACTAAAAAATGGTGTCATTGCAGCACTAGGGGGCGCTGCAATAAGCAAAAATGTGTTTTGGCTGATAATTGTGGAAGGGTTTGACATGGAAAAACCATTCTTATGTCTCCTAACACCATGGGACATTCCCAGTCTCCTCCACCGCGAAATGTATGGTTTGTCTATTTAATGCGGCCACCATATTGGATTTTATTGAAAATGTCTGGGAATTGTCAAATTGGTTTCTGCCATTCTCTTTCTGAATTCCTTTCCATGCCTTGCTTGTATGCTTGGCCCCATTTTTGCTGCTTAAAGCTATATTTGTGGTTGCTTTTGTTCTTAATTCCTCTTGAGCATTTTCCCCATTAAAAGGGATTGTCAGCATTCTAGACAAACATAGGACTATTTAGACCATTTCCCACTCAGCACATATTTTGATGAACAGAATGTGCTTTTAAACAAAAGAACACGCAAACATATGGGTATGAAGCCACGGAAGAAAAGACAAAGTGTTTCTGCAAGAAAAAAGTATCGACTGTGACTGGCTTTTTTGTGGTATAAACCAAAAGAAAGGCAATGGGATAGAACTGTTTGCATCATTAAAGCAAATTGTACATTATTTTCCATAGAATGCAAACCAATGCATGCACATTTTCAAATAAATACATGGAAAGCAAACTAATACTTTTATAGCATATGTTTGTGTAAAGAAAAACAAACATACATTTTAACCATGTAAATCTCAGTTCAGCATAGGCTATATGGTTCAGCAAAGGTACATGGGCAGAAAATATCATATGAAATCACTCATTACATAAATTACTTTCATTTAGTGCGTTTGGCGAGTCTTCATACACAAGTGAACATGTATAATAATCTCTCTTTATGGAAAATGAAGAGCACAAACATGTTATTCTGCAACGATTGTGCGAATGTCAAAAGGTGCGCGATTAACCGTGTACATATGGAAGGACGGCCCGCATGTGTGTGATGGCATAGCGGGCTGCGGCATCCATCCACCCATGCATGCATCAGCCGTCCGCGGCGGCTGGCTTCTCGGCAGGTGGCCGTCCCTTCAGCAGATCTCCCCACGCCCTGAGAAAGTGCGCGTTAGCCGAACATCTCTTCGCCAGCTCCTGCACTTGGGCGGCCATCACCGAGGTCGCATGCAGCATGTGAGTCAACGACACCGCGGCCTGTGGCAAGGGAGTGCGCATGGCATGGTGTGGGAAGGACGCTGTAACGAGAGAAACGCGTCTACATGGCAACAACGAATTATCTGACATGGCTGCAAAGCCACCTAACTAGTAGGTTAACGATCAAGCCACTGGTGAAGCGGGACTGCTACTTACGTCATCTATCTGCACTTCAATTTCCTCCAACAACTCCGTGTCCGTGAGGTTAAGCGTGTTCTCCGAAGCGACGGATGAGTGGTCAGACATCGCCAAGAGGTAACGAGAGATGAAGAAAGCAGGTAAACGATGGATGTTGTTCTCTTTTTAAAAAGACGCCTACGTCGTGCTTATTTCCCGCGAAAAACGCCGGCGCATGCGCAGTGCAGCTCAGGGGGCGCACTGACGTATGACACGTGTGCCGGACAAGGATGGAATAAAAAAGAAAGACTATTAATGGATAATTAAACATCGTTACACTCTGGATGAAAGCGTTTGTCGGTGCTGCAGGGAGGACGTTGTATTTATTGCTGGGTAATTTCTGATACAGCATATCAAAATATTCCCCGGGCACGTTCAATGTATATCATTAAAACATTGCAATATGTGATAGCCATTGTGGTATGACGCTGATCATATGAAAAACGAAAATGAATAAACATTTGTTTATAAATTGTGCATGTCTTAATTTACGTGGTTCTCGCGAGGTACAAATATAATATAGTTTCTTGATGAAGTTTCGTGAGAGGGCTGTTGCCTGTAAATTGGTCGCTACAAAAAACTACAAATCCCATAGTCCTTTGGGATGCAACGCGCACCAGCGTCCTTCCAAACTGCACAAGGTACTTCCGGTTACGGCGGCTATTTTATAACATTGTGGGAAGGAGCCGAGTCTCTTGTCCTGCTCAAGTTGCTCTGTGCATAAGTGGTCTGCGCTCGGCTGACAAATGTCCTGAAGGCCGTCCCTCCTCACCCACAACATTAGCACCAAGAATTCACACCTCGATTAGTAAATACACGATGTTTCCTATGAATAAGCTTGCAAGGCAAGGTACAGTAAACATTCGTTTTTACTTCTCCTGGTATTGGTTATTTGGTTAGATATATACCGAGCTAACTGCTTTAGATCACTGGGTGCGAATTAACAGCATGCTCATTTTTTTCCGGATGATTATTTGTACATTCAGTTACAAATCTCGGGCAGGAGGGCAGTAGCAATAGCTTAGCACTCCTAGTGGTCTGTACAAATGTAGGGTAAAGTTCACGTAAAACAGAATCGAGGTCGTTTACTGCGCTGTGCTGCCCATTGCAGATTCATTGTAGGTGTAACTGGTTACATTTACTGATTCACAGTTTGCATGGATCTTTATGTATGCCACATGTCCTGCCTTGCCGTTTGTATTAACTTCATTAACACTCGTTCAGAATTCTTTTTAGTCGTGGTACAAGCAGGGGTTTCAGCAATGGGCTGTTTGATGGATTTCCTTTTTTAATTTCGCCATGTTACGTGCGCTTTCTTTGTTACTTTGTTTTTCTGGCCTGTCACGGCTCACTGTGAAGCTGCACATTTCTCGGCCAGTGCCAAGGTGTTGCCGATTGCTGAAGCTGGTGCAGAAGGAGAGCCTGTCACGAAGATGGGCGTCCACGGCATCCCCGGTGTCCCCAGTGCCCCGAGTCACCACCCACTACACTGTCTGCCCCAGGGACAAGGACCCACGATGGGAGGGTACACTTCAGAATGGCAACTGGCACACAGATTTGGGCTGACCGTTTTGCCTTGATATTTTTCCTTTAATTAATATTAAACCTCATAACCTGGCACATAGGACTGGTCAGTTATCTACCTCGTACCTATCCACTCCTTTGCAATGCCCATAGTATTTGTTTTGTATATTTACATTGCACCACGCTTATGTATTTGCCAAAATTGTTCTAGGATTTATTATCCACTTGCCAGGGGCCGGGAGGATTTGCAGAGAGATTTTCATTGCATACTGTAACTAACAGTTTAGTGCACAGTAAACTCATGAATTTGAAATTGAAAAATATAAGCTAGGTTCAGAATATGTTTGATGTAGAATTTTGAATTCTTAACAGTGGATTTAACTGACTTAAAACTTCCAAATAGTTGAGTTTCTTTAAAATAAATGTGGTTGATGGATGATAATGTAATGTATTTCAAGGATAAAAGTGAATAGGTGTGAGATCAAAGGTTAAGAGAAATGAACCTGTAAAGTTCCTCCAGCAAGTTTACATGACTGCAGTACTGACTGCACCGCAGGTGTGGAGATGGAGCGATTCGCAGACGAGGCCGACGTGGTGATCGTGGGCGCTGGTCCCGCTGGGCTGTCTGCCGCCATCCGCCTGAAGCAGCTGGCTAACCAGCACGGCAAGGAGCTGCGTGTCTGCGTAGTGGAGAAGGCCTCTCAGATTGGTGCCCACACCCTGTCCGGAGCCTGCTTAGAGCCGAGCGCCCTCACTGAGCTCATCCCTGACTGGAGGGAGAGAGGAGTGAGTCAGAAGCGCTCACAAATTTAACTCGAAATGTAGTTGGCAGTATACTTTTTAGAATCTGCATGATGGTTAGATTCCAGTCTGTGAAGCATAAATATGGGCTCTGCTTCTTCTTTTAGGCCCCTTTAAATACACCAGTGACAGAAGACAAGTTTGCAATTTTAACAAAAAAGTCTAGAATTCCTGTTCCCATTCTTCCTGGTGAGTTATGGCATTAACATCATGCACAGTAACATTGTTTTAGGAGAGACCAGGGACAATGGTGTTTATTATTATTATTATTATTATTATTATTATTATTAAATGTAAAAAAAATGTTTTTTTTCCCCTCGTTTTCCTCCCAAAGTAAAGTTGTAATGGTTTTCCAAACATCAGTGGTGTTTGAGGGATGCTGAGGTATGCAGGAAGATTACAGTGCTGTCTGGCGGCCTGACACGTGCGATAGATAGTATTACATGTAGCCTCTCGCAAGAACCCTAAATAAATAAGTTGGCTGCTGGCTGTTATATTGCATCTGTGCTTTTATACCGTGTTCCTAGGACTTCCGATGAATAACCATGGTAACTACATCGTGCGTCTGGGGCATTTCGTGCACTGGCTGGGCCAGCAGGCCGAGGAGGCCGGGGTGGAGCTGTACCCCGGCTACGCCGCTTCTGAGGTACCTTGGCCATCCTCATAGCCTTTCTTTCAGAGGTCTTTAGAGCTCAGGTTGCTGCTCATTTCCAATCTCTCCTTTCGCACCGAAGGTATTGTTTCACGAAGACGGGAGCGTAAAAGGAATCGCCACGAACGATGTGGGGGTAGCGAAAGACGGATCGCCCAAGGTGAGCTTCTCCGCCTGTCCCTGCTTCGCTGCCAGTGTTTACATCAACCTGATATGCTTCTCAACTGAACTCTTCAGTGCCTAATAGTGATAGATTCCAGGCTCGGTACTAGTTCACTTTTGCCAGGTAATCTATCCAGCCTGAAGATGGTTAAGTGCCGTAGGTGTTTGCTTTCTCGTGATGAAGCGTGCAACGTGCCTTTGATTGCAGGACGTGTTTGAGAGAGGCATGGAGCTCCATGCCAAGGTCACGGTGTTTGGCGAAGGCTGTCACGGCCATTTGGCGAAGCAGCTGTATAGACGCTTCAACCTGCGAGAGAACTGCCAACCGCAGACCTACGCCATAGGCCTTAAAGAGGTACCTTCTGTGTTCTGGTGTTCTGGTGGTGGTTGGAGACTCCTGGAATTTCCCAGTTTATTAGGCTGATTTTTGTAATCCTTTCAACTCATTAGTTTTTCTTTGTTTTTGGATATCTATGAGGGTGCAGTAGCATGTTCTTCACCTTTTGGGTGAATAATCCCGCGTTCACGTGTCACCTATCCTGAATACCAATATCCTAACTTTGTTTACATTGTCAGCATGGGGCCTATGGATTATATACAGCGTAAACCTTCCTTGCCTAATGAATGGTGCCATGTATTTTCTGTAGATATGGGTTATTGATGAGAAGAATTGGAAACCCGGAAGAGTGGAACACACGGTCGGCTGGCCTTTGGACCGGAACACTTATGGGGGCTCCTTTCTGTACCACCTGAATGAAAAGGAGCCCTTGGTGGCTCTGGGCTTTGTGGTAAGCGCTGCGTCTCGTGCCTGTAAGACGGTTTGGGATTTGTGTGTACTGTATATGTGTGGAGGAGTTTCTGACACGGCTAGCCCCAGCCACTAGGTCGCCGGGGAGACCTGTAAGACGGTTTGGGATTTGTGTGTACTGTATATGTGTGGAGGAGTTTCTGACACGGCTAGCCCCAGCCACTAGGTCGCCGGGGAGACCTGTAAGACGGTTTGGGATTTGTGTGTACTGTATATATGTGTGGAGGAGTTTCTGACACGGCTAGCCCCAGCCACTAGGTCGCTAGGGAGACCTGTAAGACGGTTAGGGAGACCTGCTCGATAAGGCTTGTTGCGTTCGTTTGCCTTTTAGCATTTATTTTGCCCACCCAGCTCCATGAAGGTGCTTCTAATCACCAGTGAAGTCATTTCACTTGTGCCATAATTTTTCCACTGCATTTATTTTTTTAACCTGCAATATTTGTTTAAATTGCACTGTTGTTGTGCTCCACTGCCCTACCCTGCAACTGTAGCATAAGAATTTCAGTGTTCCTCGGAACACATGGAAATAAATCTTAAACCTTAATAAATGGAGTTATTTATATAGCTTATTTTCCATCTATCAGTCCTGTTTTTCTGGTGCCAGAATGTGTCTCCTGCAGCTTCTGCTGTGATTGATTGTGGTCCCACTAATATCTCGTGTAGTTGAAGCTATATAGAGAATTTCTAGCAATTGTAAAGCCATGAATTTATAACCAAGGCTGCCCATACATTGCTCCTTTCTTAGGTTGGTTTGGACTACCAGAACCCGTATCTGAGCCCATTCAGAGAGTTCCAGCAATGGAAGCATCACCCTTCGGTGGCATCAACTCTGGAGGGAGGAAACCGGATCGCCTATGGAGCTCGAGCCCTGAATGAAGGTGGATTCCAGGTAGGCACCGTTGCGGAAGCCAGGCTGATGGCGCCCCCTAGTGCCTGCAGTCCTCTTAGCGGGATGAAATCTGCCTTGCAGTCCATTCCGAAGCTGACGTTCCCCGGAGGCCTGTTGATAGGATGCAGCCCCGGGTTCATGAATGTGCCGAAGATCAAAGGCACCCACACGGCGATGAAGAGCGGCATGCTGGCGGCCGAGTCCATCTTCCGGAAGATCACAGATGGAAACCTGCAGTCTGAGATGGCTGGTAACCCTCAAAAGCGTCTGAAGGCCGCAGGCGTGGCTTTGAGCAGCTAGTGCAGACCAGTAGGGGGTCATGACTCTGTCCAGACCCCTGGTCTAATACATTTTAATGCAGGGGTCATCCATCTGTCTTTCGTCACTGCTCATTAATGCAGAGGTCATACAAATGGTTCTGTTACTTAGTTTTGCTTTTCTGTCTAATAACTTTAGACTTTGACTTGCTTTATTGATCCCCTTTTTTTGGGGGGGGGGCAGAAATAAAGGCTATTAGAATATTAAGTTTAAGGCAGATACATATAATCCCTTACAATATTGTGCATTGTTTTTGGTGATGGGAAAATGAAGCTATATGACAGTGTAAATGTGATATGGGTTTGGATTCTGAAATGACACTCACTGCTGGTTTGTTACCATTTAAAATGTTGTCTTCCAGGAATTCATGTGCCAGAGTATGAGGACAGCTTGAAGAACTCCTGGGTTTGGAAAGAGCTGCGTGCTGTGAGAAACATCAGACCTTCATTCCACAATTACTTTGGGCTCTATGGGGGAATGTTCTACACTGGCGTCTTCTACTGGATCTTAAGAGGGAAGGAACCGTGGACCTTGAAGCACGTAGGTAAGAGAGACACCACTGCTCTGGGGGAGTTGGTTTAAGCTGTTGTGTTGAGGACTCAGAGTCAGGCTGGTTGGTCACCATGGTGTCTAGGTGCGGATGCCACGCAGCTGAAACCTGCCAAGGAGTGCACCCCCATCGAGTACCCCAGGCCCGACGGGAAGCTGAGCTTCGACCTGCTGTCCTCTGTAGCTCTGAGTGGCACCAACCACGAGCACGACCAGCCCCCTCATCTCACCCTCATGGACGACGGCGTCCCCGTTGCCAAGAACCTGGCCGTCTATGACGGGCCGGAGCAGCGATTCTGTCCCGCAGGTAGGGGTGGGGCACTTTGTTGCACCTCATAATTTGTATAATTGTAAACTTTTATTCTGAAATTTTAAATGTTTGTATGTCTTTTAGCAGGAGTTTTATAAGGCTTAAATTTGAGAACCAAAATGCAGTGACTGTCATTGATAAATGTATACAGTCACATCCATGACCCCTGTGCTGCAGGACTGTAAGCAAATGTAATTAATAGGCATTAGCAGCCTTTAGCTACCAAGGATGAGTCAGTCTCTTGAATAAAGTTGTTGTACACAGCTCCCAGCTGCATAAACTATGCATGTTTCTGCATACAAAGTACACATTTATTTAAAACTGCCAATGTGATTGGGGGGGACAAAGGGAAAACTTAATTTGTACACTTCCAAGCTAAACACTTTGCTGCATTTTGGTTTTGCAGTGTCCTTAGCATGAGCTAAACTAACAGCCTATTTTTAATTGGAAAATGTGGGAAGAGTTTCTGTAAAATGAAACATTTGACTAAACTGTATTGTAGTAATTTGATGCAAAGGTTCAGAATATGGATGAAGAAATAATGACAAATTGAATGATTACTTGTAGCCAGGGCTGTAGCCAGGATTTTTAAAACGCCAAGGTTTTCAGGATGTTAGCCCTTCTTAGGTGTGCGCTGTAGTGGATCGTGGGTATTGGAGTCTTCGGTGGTAGGTATGGGGCGTGCTTGAAGTACTGCTACAGCTCTCTGACTATTTTGTTTCCCCCAGGGGTGTACGAGTTTGTGCCACTGGAGTCTGGAGAGGGCATGAGGTTACAGATTAACGCACAAAACTGCGTTCACTGCAAGACGTGCGATATCAAAGACCCAAGCCAGAACATTAACTGGGTGGTGCCAGAGGGGAGCGGGGGACCAGCCTACAACGGCATGTGATTTTTCAAAAAGTCAGTCATCGGGCATTTTCCTGCCACCATGCTCCCAATGCTGCATTACATTATTCATTGTGCCTCCTCACATCACTGAGTTTAACGTTGCTTCATTGTGACTATGTACAAAAAAAATACAATATGTTCATTGCAAAATGAGCAGTTGTATTAGGACTGTTGTTAGATAGGAAGATGGTGTTGTATAGTTATCTTGTAATTTTATTAAACTCGGATTTCAATGTATGAATGCTTGCTATAACATTAAGAAGCTGAAATATAAAGATTTTAGGATAATTTATACCTTTTTGTTTCAGGGTTTATACTAATAGTCCTCATTTATACTTTTTCCACTTTCTTCAAACACACACACACATCCACAACAATTCCTTTATTGTAACACGGTCCACACTATAAAATCCACCAGGTTACAGTAGACATCTTGATGTTTAAAATAGTTTGTATACTATGTCACAGCCTTATTTACCATGGTGCCTGTGTTAGAATTAGCACAATGAACGTTGGCTAGAACTACAGCTTCTTCGCATACAGTACGTGTGAGAGAGCTCCCGTCAGGGGAGCCCGCCTGCCAGTCGCTCGGCCGAACACGGCGTTTCTAAGGAGGCCGCCGCACTGCCGGCAGATCAAGCAAACATCTTTGCATACGTCTTCTTCTCCTTCTCTTTCTCTTCCTTGACTTTCTGTTTCACTCTTAGAATCTCGTTTCCAATAGCTGTCAAAGAGATTTGTGTCTCAGACTCCTCATCCGGGAGGAAGAACCACACTGGCCAATATCAGCAACTATTTAAAAAAATAATCAAAGAAAACTGTTTGCAACAGAGATACTCACCTTTGTCATCTGGTGTTATTTCATGAGCTTTCTTCAGATCCGCCTAGGATTGAAGTGGTGATTAGAACAGAACATAATCCCTTTGTCATTACAACCGGTACAACGAAAAAGCAAGTCAAGGATACTTTGAGAGAAAAAAAAAAAGGCAAAGATTAAATGTACATACAGGAAATAAATGGAACACATGAATGGCATAATGTTAGGTATAATAAGTATAAAGTTAAATGACCAAAAGGGCTGTAAATGGCTGTACACTGACACATGCACAAAAAAAACCCTGGCTTTTATTATGAAACTAGGAACAGAGAAGTGCAGCACAAACACCCACCATGGCCAGAGTGTAGTCCTTCAGTCCTTGCCATGCCTGGGCTCTCCTGTACAGTGCTTTAGTGTTGTCAGGTTTCAAGTCAAGTGCCTATAATGCGGAAATAGGCTTTGAGTTTTATACAGAACATGATGTAATGCATCTAGATCGACTGTATGCAGGCAGGGGGTAGGCACACTGAAGGCTATAGCCAATTAGCATAACTGCATGTTACTGGCCTGAGGGAGGAGATTCACGCAGCTGCGGAAGAACATGCAGAGCCCAGCCCCGAGTGGGCCGCTCACCTGACTGCAGCTCTCCACAGCATCCTGCCACAACTGCAGCTTCAGCTTGCACGCGGCCATGTTCAGGATGCAGCTCAGCGCCAGCGGCTCCAGTGTCTTCTGCAGCTCCTCGTCCTCGTCCACCGCTTCGCCGCAGACCTCCAGGTACCTGCGACGGGTGCGGCCCGGTTACCGACAGCACGGAGCTCCCCGTAGGGATGGCAGCGTGGCCTCACACCTCTGGCTCCGCTGGAATTTAAATGTTCACCTCGTGTTTGTTCAGGTTCCCTCTGGATACTCCAGTTCCCTCCCAGTCTAAAAATGTGATCAGGTGACCTGGCGTCTCTGTGGCCCTGCTTACGCTTGGTATTAAAATGTGCGTCTCTGGCGATCGAATCGCAAGTGGACGCCACTAAATACAAGTGTAAGCGGCCACCAGAACACACTGTGATCCGATCACTCAAACCAATTGCCGAGGTGGCCTGGGACGCATTCAACCATATAGCTTTTGTAGTGTAAATGCTAATGCATCCCCAGCAGGGACGTTACAGTAACTGTGCGCGTGGCAGCAATGAAATCTGAACCCAAGGGGTCACCCTGGAGACACGACCGACATAGGTGTAAACGGCGATGTGCCTCTGCGGTCTGCTTGTGATCCAATTGCCCAACAGCCTAAATCACCCTGCTTTATTATTGTATGCAAGTGTGTCCCCTGTCTGCCTGAGACAGGGTCCAGGTTCTTTGTTACAGTTACTGGATGGATATAGACTTGCTAACATACCTTATAGCCTTTGAATACTTTTTATTAGCAGCCAACCAGTTCTGGGATTTAAAGAAGTTATTCCCAATGGTTTTAACATCCTCTGCAACAGACAGGATTTTATCAACCTGCAGAAAAAGATTATATCAAACTGGTTAAATAAACAATCATGAAATCCTGTTTCACCAACAATTAGAAGACATGAAATTCTAGTTAATTTTTTATACAGCGCCTTTCACAACAGTCGCCCCAAGGCGCCTGATACCCACGTCTTTGAAATCAATGTCAGCGTCCTCCGGAAAGTCGGGATGGAGGTCCCCGGAGCCGTCGTCCGGAGCAATGGCCCAGTCATCGCCCTGCAGGTGTTCTCCGCAGTCTGCGACGACGCAGGGCTTTAAAAAACAAGATCGCCCCGTTAGCGGGAAGCTCTGCACTTGCGTCGGGACGCGTTGCCCTCGCTGCGCGGCCCCACCTTCACCGGCCCGTCGTCCTTCGTCTCCACCGCTTCCAGCATCTTGGCGACGCCCATGCCCTTCAGCACCTGTCCGAAGACCACGTGCTTCCCGTCCAGGTGGCTGGTGGGGACGGTGGTGATGAAAAACTGCGAGCCGTTGGTGTTGGGCCCGGCGTTGGCCATGCTCAGTAAACCCTCCCTGTCGTGCTGGAAAGGTATAAATAAAAAAAGTTATTAAAAGCAAACACCAATGGCTGATATCCCAAGCGGTGGGTTCTTACACTTCTCAGTGTTATATGAATGCTACAGGAAGGATTTTTTTATTTACCTTATAGTGGAAATTTTCATCTTCAAACTTAGCCCCATAAATGCTTTCTCCTCCAGTACCGTTCTGATTGGAGAAATCTCCCCCCTGGATCATGAACTTCTTTATAACTGTGAATGAGATAACAGAGTTTAATCTGAACCCACCCCAGCACAGTACTTCTGAAACCACCCCAGTGGGTCCTTTATTCACCTAAAACTCCACTTACTCCTGTGGAAGGGGCAGCCCTTGAAGTGCAGCGGCTTCCCGGTCGTGGGCCCGTCTCCCTTCTCGCCGGTGCACAGAGCTCGGAAATTCTCGGCTGTTTTCGGAACCACGTCGGCGAAGAGTTCGAACACGACGCGCCCCGCTAGGAGAAGGGAAGCCGGGCTCTTTGTTACCGATCACCGCACAGCGACGCTAGGGGAGGCAGAAGCTTACTACGGAGATTTCTGGAAGCCGGCTGTTAGTCGTAGTTTGCACAATTACGTAGCATTATATTAATAAAACAATAAGTCATCAAATAATCTAAAGCGATCCTTTTTATGTACTATGGGGTAACTCGCTACATTTTACACGTAGAATAAATATTAGAAATTATAATGCAACCGTTTTTTTGTCGATTTCAGAACTAGCACATGTCCAGAAATTGGTTAAGCAGACCCACAACACAAACGCACATGGCCTAACGTCACTGGTAATATCTAACTGGCATGCAATTCAACACTCTCATAACCCAAACTCAAACATAGATAAATGCATTTTTATTTAAGTATCAAAGAAATATTTTTTTCAGTAACTGGACATGTCGCGGATTAATTACTCATACAATCTGCAAACGTACCTCTTTCACCCCCGATGTCTACGTCGAAAAACACCCGAGGGTTTTCAGGGTTGGAAGGCTTATTCTGAGGTGTTGGGTTTGACATTTCTCATTCAGTTCCCGATAACAGTGATAATACTTAGCCTACCCCGCCGTGCACCCAAAGTATGGCAGCCAGCTGCGTCTGTGGATCACAAGTCCGCAGTATGAGACGAACAACCGGATAGAGAAAAAATGCATTTCCGGTGACCCAGGGGGGCAGAGCATATCAAAATAAAAGCTCCATTCCGCCAGCTTCATTTCGAGGCTATTTTGCATTCACTAAAATGTGTTAAATCGATTATTTGTCACATATAAACATACATAAAGTTATATATATATAATCAAAATATAATATATATATATAAATACATTTGAATAGAACACACATTTTTATTTTTACTAAAGCTTTACTGTGAATATTACGTCCTAAACAACATCCAAGATCAGCAAAGAATAATAAACCAGGTGCAAACCGGCTTCTATGTATAAAATACATTCTTACTATTATTTTGGTGGTGTATGGCTAGCATGTTATCAGAAAACAAACAAGGAAACGCTACTCCTTCAAAATAGTATTCAATGGTAAACATTTGAGTACTTAACCTGTTTTTTAAGTCAATTTCTTATGTCCTGTTCCTGCATTTCTTCTTGTTCGTAAGACACGTAAAAAATAAAACCCTGGTAGTCGTGCTCTTACCAGATACATGCATTTTTAATTTTATTTACAAAGACCATCAATAATGCATAAAATGTTTATTTATAAATTGCACTCGCTCTAAAAAAAATACACGTTTGCTGTGGGATGTCCAATAAATGTGACGCGCTAAAGAGGAACCTTTCTTCATTCATGTTTTCTTAGGCTCGCCACAAGGTGGTAGCCATGGTCGATAAAACAAACGCACTGAGCGTTGAAGCAAAGACCTCGAGTCTTCGATTGGTGGGAGAAGTCACGGGAGAGAATTCATTCATGTTTTTCAGAATATAAGTGACCTCAAAAATATGAACTCCATCCATCCATCCATTTTCCAACCCGCTTATCCGAACAGGGTCGCGGGGAAAATATGAACTCATTTCTAGAAATATTTACAGGCGATAAACGGTTAAGACATATTGCTGATAGTAATTAGTGCCAATCAACCCCCGCAGTGTTACAATACTATACAAATACCACATTTTCCAGTAAGGTGATTCTCTAATAATCCGTACTCGTCACGCAAACATGCAGCAATGTATGCATGGATCCGATCACAAACATGGCATGCATCATTACTTAAAAATGTCATTAATTACAAAAAAATCAATAATGCACAACATAATAATTATAATAGATGTATACTATCTGATATTCTAATAAGCTTCGCTACAGTGGACCTCATGCTCGCCGCCCCGCCCCGCTCCTGCACGCTCTTGCGGGAGACACGCGGAGCGACGCGGCTCCGACGGCGGCGCTCGCGGCAGGACGCGTGCACGGCCTCGCGCGCCCAATCGCGTGCGTGCTGGCCCGAGCGGCACGCGCGGCCGAGCGCGCGGGCCGTCATATGACTCCGCCGCGCGATCCATGGAGTCCGGGCGCCGCGTCTCCCCTCCGCCATGGCCGCAGGACCCGGGCGCCTCTGAAGCGGGACACCATGGCTCCCACGCTGCTGCAGAAGCTTTTCAGCAAGAAGGCCGGCGCGGCCGCCGCCAGGGACTACCCGGGTCCGGATTCATGGTACGTGCGGATACGGTCCGAACGGGAGGCGGGGGGGGGGAGTGCCATGCAGACGCTTGCAAATGTGCTCGCCGTTCCGGGGGAGTGGGGCTTCTTTTATTTCAGCTGTACAGCCGCATTCATATATTTTAAGAAGCGGCGCTCGATTGACGTTCCTAACTTTGCGTAAGTCTCCGTCCTATTTCTTATAGCAGCCCCCCCCCCCTTTGTACGTGGGGATTGCCTTTATTTTCCGAGATCGATAGGGACCCCCCCCCAGCACACCGTGCACGTCCCGCACAGCAGGCAGATGGCGCAGTCCCCGCGGACGTGTGCCCGGCTCGCGGTCACGTGACTGTCCGCTAGAGCCCCGCGCGGCCGTCGCACCGGGCGCCCGCCCCATAAACACGATCCTCTTGGCAATCTGCTCCCTACTCGTATTGCGCATGCTTTGCATATGTGGGTAGACCACGTTTCTCTCCATCATTTTCCAGCAATTTCTCAGCATAAGCCTATTTTTTTTGATGCAACGCACGAGTCCCAGACAGCCTTGTGACACAAATGTAAAATGATACGGCAGAGCTGGTCTGTTATTTGCATCGGATGCCTTGAAATTAGATGCACATATGTACTTACCATGCAGGCATGGCTCCTAATGCTACTTCATTCACGGCTGGACTGCTGATCTCCAGGGGATCAAGAATGGGGATGAATGCCCCCCACCCCCAAGGTTCCTTTTTAGGAGTTTTGGAGGTCAGCTGAAAACTTCTCGCCAGGCGCATCTCAGTTTCACTAAACGCCAGACATAGGCGCAACACTGCAGGAATGTAACGTTTTGCTTTTGTCTGCATGGCCTCGGCTCGTCTTTTAGCTTCTGTCTGGAAGGAAAAAAAATTGTATGCAGGCTGGAACTTGTCAGAGATATCATGTAAATAGGATTTCTTCCATTGGATCAATTTTTTTTGGGGGGGGCGGAGGTCATTGAGGCATAGAGAATAGTGACCCCACTGTGACAAATTTTCCCATGGGTGTCCTACAATCGCCCACCTTTTGGTGTGATAAATTGGAATACTTTGTTCCTTTCACCTTGGCATGTTTTAAGGTGCAAAGGTGAATAAGAAGCAAGAAAATCATATTTAGCTAAAACTGATGCTTTGATAGTGCATTTTAAACCTCTACGGAACATACACTGGGTTCTTATTATTGGGTCTTACTTTGGATTCCTCAAAAAATGTGATCCCTGTCTGTAGGGCCTTGAAGTCGATGCATTGCACAACTGTGCGTCAGTCTATTGGAAAAAGGAAAGAGAACGCCGTTTACAGCAGTCACGTGGATGTGAGAATGAATCAGGGCGGCAGTGGACTGTTCCTGTGATCTGAGGTTGACTGGGTCCGGCCTCCTTTTGGTCAGCTTCTCCTTTTGCCTGGGCTTAGTGCGGGTCGGACCGGCCCTGTTGTAGTTTGACTGGGTTGACGAGGGAAGCTTGTCATCTGAATAGAAGATGGGGAAATATGCTAAGGCACTGTGTGCTCTGTGCTGTAAATGGCGATCGCACACCTGTAGTCGCGCCAGGCCACTGGACAACTGGATGCAGTAAGTCGCTGGCTAATTTTTGATGCACTCTTTAGTGTTCAACTTTTGGTCCGTGGATACATATTCTAGTGTGTGGCACAGTTCTCTTAGAATTCACTTTGCTGTTTAAATATGGATTTGCTTTTCGGTTTATCCGCTTTTACATTTTTAAGGAGAGCTTGCTGTGTCTGAATGTTGATTTCTGTATCTTCTGATGAGCTTTGGGAATGTGATTGTTGGTTACGGCCGGGTCAGTTAGTGAGTGGCGACCTTTGGCAGTTTGGTAGGAATAGCAGATGGGATTTTCTAGTTTATACCACTTTAATTACGCCGGGTGTGTATTTTCGGAGTAGATGTTAGCAGGTCACAGTTTCTGGTGAGCTGATTTCCTTCTAAATTGGTTTTCTCCTGAAATCCGGCCGAGTACAATTTGAATTGATTCCCGGTCTGCAACTTATTCACATTGTGGCTTTTTCATTCGGAAGAGGTTGGACATTGGACATTGGCTCAGGTCGAAATGTGATGGACAGCTTGAATGTCCAGAGGCATGAGGGGTAGTGGAAGTGGTGTACAGAAAGGCAACTTCCTCTCTCAGAGACTGCTTTCGGAAATGTGAGATTTATATTAAAATAATGCAGGTCATTTGGCTCATTGAAATGTATTGATGTAGGGGATGTACCGGTCAGGACCATGCCCTAGTCGTGGGTGTAAAATCCTCCTGGTGGACTGCCTGATAGCCAGAGAGCTTTGTGATTCGCTATTGATTATATTTGACCAAGGTCTGCTTTGAGATCAGTGGTGGCTGATTTTTACCGGCCTGGCTGTGAACATTTGAAGGACAGGCTGGCTGAGCGGAATCGCAACTGGCAGCCTTTTGGATGGCAGCGTATAAAGCATTTGGAAATGCCTGCTGGCTATTTTTTTTGTGGAAGTGTGTTTATAGACACAGGAAGGCGACCACGAGCTGATGCTTAATTCTGTGGTTGTATTTTTGATTTGTCAGCAGCTTGTTCTATGGGTCATTGTTCTGGCCTGTCACATGTTTGCGACGAAATAAGTCAATAAGTGAGAGGCGAGTGTGTCCTGAGCACGCCGCCCCTTCACTGTGTGACCCATGACCAGAGTCTTTTGACTGAAGGCTGTCCTATCGGGGGGAATAGGTCTCTGTGATGTGGACCTTATGAAACTGATACTTTGTGAGAGCTGGAATTTCAGTGACTTTAACTGGAATGTTCATAAATGTTTGAGTGCTTGAATGGTGCATTGAATGGTTTGGTTCGAAAGAAGCATTTATTTTTGCATTTTAATCCTATTTGACGGCCGAGAGTGGTCGGAGGTAATTGCACGTCTCTGTCACGGGTGACATTCTCTCCCCGGTGTCATGGATAAAAGACAGCCTGGCTTCTTGTGTTCTTCGGGGCCAAGTGGCAGACGTTGCATCTCTTTTGCGTCAGGTTACCACCTGGCACACGTGGTACAGGCTAATCTCCGCATAAATTCATGAGGCGAACATGCACGTTTGCCGGGGTGGTGATTTATGGCTTGCAAAGGAGTGACTGTCCAGCTCTGTTTGGGCTAAATGCAGCACCTGAAGAAGCTAATGGCTCTGAAGATTTCTCCAGACCTTTTTCCCGATTTGAGGTGGAGTAACAACATGTCGCGGTGCGTCACTGACTGTCACTTGTCCTGGAATTGTACCCGCGCAGAATCTCAGCGGTAGGACTTTTGTGGTTTGAGTTTGCACTGTTTTTGTTTCAGTACATATTGGTTTTACATCCCATAAAAGCAGCTGATGCCTGCAGCGTGCAGTTGCTAGGAGATGTCATATGACTGTCTGCTCACATGACTAAGCCTGGGCCATTGTATGTGTGGGTGGGGCGTCTTTTGTCCTTCCTCACACTGAAGCTGGCGTCGCTGATTGGCCATGAAGCGACCTGATTAGAGGAAGCTCTGCTTCGGGGACGGTGCCCTTCCCCCTTTGTGCTGCACGGCGGGGCGGCAGTTATCCCTCTCGGCTGTCCTGCATCAGCTGGGCTGGGGGGAGGGGGGATCTGTCTCTAAGGGGGGGCATGGGATTGAGAAAACGGCATGTGAATTACTGGGGTGTTTGACTGCGTGTCTTTTTTGGAACCGGGTTAGAAATCATTAGTTGCATTAGAGTGGTTGTCAGGAGGGAGCTCCTCTCCTCAGTGCAGATGTGCGTATCGGATGAGAAGGATTACCCAAGATTACCCAGCATTACCCAACGGCGGGGCACCGCAGGTTACCCTGGCTGCTGAGCTGTGGCTGTAACGTGACTGCTCAGAGGACGGCCCCCCCGCGTCCGTCCTGCAGGCCGGGTCCTCAGCTCCGCGCGCTAGATAGCAGAGCCCTTCATGGGAAAGCGGCCTAACAAGCCTTAATTATGGCTGTGCTCGTTTTGGACGCCGAGGAGAGACGTTGCCCATTGTTTGCTCTTTTTTGTGTGTGGCTGCCTCTAAAAAAACAAATAAATTTCAGTTTCCAGCCAGTGGTGGTAAAGTCTCTCTGCTAGCGACTCGGGTTGCTCTGTCCTGGAGAATCCAGTTGATCCCCGAAATTGGTGTCGTCCCTTCATCTCGTCTTACCGCACACATTCCTGTGTGGTGATAAATCCCAACCCCTCCCATTATTGCAAAAACTTTCTGCCAGACACCGTCACGAAAAGCACATGCTGAGGTGAGACAAGGTGTTGCAATGGGCGTCGGCCTGCGCGTGACAGAGTGCTTATGGAGGGATGAGTGTAACCCTGGAGTAAGAAGATGGCTACAGTTGTATTAGTTTAAATAAGCTGGTTAGTTGGTTGTAGGCAGCTAACACTGCTTCACAATTGTTTTTTCACGTTCTGAGACCGGTGTTCTTAGGATAAAAAAAAAAAAAGTCATTAACATATGTTAATGATTAAATCTGGGCACTACAACATTAAGGTAGTACGGTATATTGTCCTTTTTTGGTATACCGCTAAAACACATCACACCGCAGTTTAAAGGTGCAATACAATGACCAGCCAAGTTTTGTTTCAGCTTTTAGAGAGACGTTGGTCAAAGTTGTGCATTTACCCCGCTCTGCTGATTCGGGGGGGTCCATCGCCCATCTCGCAGTTGTGGGCAGCAGACGGCGCAGGAGGTGACACGACCTGGTCCGGGGTGCCCGGGGGCCGCAGACACAGCGCTCTGGTCCCTGGGGGGCCGACCCGGGTGACCCCTCCCGTCAAGCCTGTAGTCCCCTCCACCCCCACTCCCCCGCTTTTCCCTCCTTTCCTTTCTTTTTCATGTTTTGCTTTTGTTTCATGTCCAGTAACATCCTCTGATAGTGGGGGGGGCACGCGTGAGGGAAGTGAGGTGCCGGATTGGTGGCGGGCCAGCGCCCATGGCACTGAGCAGGCCCTTTGATTCCATGGTGACACGCACTACCAGCTCACGCACCCCCGGCGCCGGGGGGGGGGCACCGGCCGGCAGATTCTTACCGTCAGCAGCATAAAGGGGGGGTTTGTCCGCCTTTCAGAAAGCGGGCAATGTGCTCCCATTGGCATGGTGCCATGCAGCTGGATTGGGGGGGAGGCGGTGAGCGA
>JAODKN010000082.1:2696828-2710660 GCA_026774425.1 Petrocephalus zakoni
CCCCCCCCCCCCCCCCCCCCCCCCCCCCCCCCCCCCCCCCCCCCCCCCCCCCCCCCCCCCCCCCCCCCCCCGGGGGTCATTTGGACAGGGGGCTGGACATGTCATTGTGGCCTGTGTCTTTCCCTGCTGTGCCATATAACAAATAATCCAATCAAAATATTTATGGAAAGCGGCCGGTCGATTTATACCAACAAACGCTTGTGGGGGAAAATATTTGTCTGCGAGAGCTTTGTTTCCAAAAGCAGCAGAGTGCTTTTTAATGCGATGCTTACATTCAGCATAATTACTTGTCAGTTCCCTTTGCTTCGCCTTTTGCTTCTCAAAGGAGCCGTTCTCGTGGGCAGCTCTGTCAGGAGCTGCTTTTAGATAAAGCCACACTCGATATTTAACCCGAATGGAGCTCCGCTACTCTAAACAATGTCCCTTTTGTTTTGCGTGTGTCTGACTCTTAAGTTGTGGCTCCATTGTTTCTGCAGTTTGCAATCTGATAAATGTTCACAGGCTTTTTTTTGTCCATTTCCGTATATCTGGGAATTCAAAGAATACACGTTAGATTACATGTCTCAGAAAAGCCTGCCGAACAATGGGGTGTTTTTAGCACTTGACAGGGATAGGAAAACAAGCGTCTGTCTAGGAGCCAGCCCGTAAATAACGGCTTCTTCACCGGGGCTGGTGAAGTGTCTCTCTCTGCCTACATGACTGATCCCTCTGTGAGATACCATCCTCTGGCCCTGTGCTGATGCTCTGAACGGGCCTCTATGAATTCGTTAGTATTGCGGCTTAGGGGGAGGACCCAAAAAGGTATGTCGGTGTTTGTGAGAAATCGAGCCGCAGTGTGGTCTGGATTGATGGGGGATGGCAGCTGATTGCATTACTTCACCCCCCCCCCCCCCCATAGAGCATGCCACATTCGGCAGAGCTGGCCTTTGTGCGTGTGAACATTTTCCGCAGAGTACATAGCTTGTTCTGCAGCAGGCCGTTTGAAATCTCTCGGCCTAGTGACGAATGAGGGCTCTCCCTCTGAACACGGCTGGGGGCTAATTAAGGAATCCTGCCTGCTTTCCTGAAAACTGTCCAGGGGTTGCTGTGGTGTCCCTCTGCGTTAATAAAGCACGGCGTCATCGTTTTGGTGTGCGTGTGTGTTTGTATATTTATTTTTCTGTAACATTCTTTAATTTTCACCCTAGATGGGGTGCCGGTTGATGACGAGGTGTGGACACACAAATGCACACGCGCGCACACCCCAGCTGGGATTTTCATATGTAATACTGGGGTAGCCCAGTGGGTCGCTTCAGTCCAGGGCAGTAAATGCATATAGAGAAACACCCTCCCATGTCCAGAAGCTGGGGGTCACGCTGGCTCACGCCGGCATGGTTCCCCTGGCTAAGCACGCCGGGCCACTTTTTGCAACAACAGCTCACCAGCTGTCCTGTAAATCTCCGTCACCCCCCCACAACCCCAGTAAGTCTGCGTGAGGACCCGTATAACCGCATTACCGGTCTCCTGACGGATCGTTATTACGGTGCCGGTGCTGCCTCGAGGTCAGCAATGGGGCAGGTCCTCTTCCGGGCCGGTGAGATATGCTTCACACGCCCCATAATGCCCCGGGGTTCTGGCTCTAATATGTCTCACTCACCCCTCGCCTTCTCACCCTGTTGCTTATTTTCGTTCTCCAGTTTTATGTTAGCCAGCCGCACTGAACCATTAATGGTTTTTGTCGTTTTTAAAATATTGATTGCCTCGGCCAGCCTCGAGCGGACCAAAGGCCCCCTCCTCCTGAACGGTGAGGTTAATAAAGGGCAATGGTATGTAATTGCGTGAAACTGCAGCCTGGCATCCCGGATGCTGACCCCCCCCATCGCTCTGCCCTGCTCTCATCCTTACCTGCCAATGTTTGCTGAAGTGACGTGGCTTGACCGCGCCGGCTGCTTCCTGGTTGTGGGCTTTCAGCAATGTTCTGGGGTGGGGTGGTGGTTGCACGGTGAATCGTACGTGCGGTCATGGAAGGGGGACGGTTTTAAGACAGAGAGCCATAAACCACACTCAGCTGCTTTCATTTGTGTTCTGGAAGTTTATGGATCGGCCTGGTGCTGGGGCTTGGTCCGTACCAGTGTGGCCTCTCTCCACCAGGGTTGGGCGGTCGAATCTGTACATCACGATGGGTTAATTGGGGTCTCAAAGTTGCCTCTGTTGTGCTGTGTTTGTATGTGTGTGCCTGTGTTCCCTGTGATGGACTGTCGTCTTGATATGGGACCCCCAGGCGGTCCATGTTTTTGCTCCTTCCCAGCCCCGGTATGTTTTTTTGCTCCCTCCCAGCCCCTGGTATGGGAACCCCAGGCGGTTCATGTTTTTGCTCCTTCCCAGCTCCTAGTTGGGTACCATCCCTGAGGGCCGGTTTGAGTAACAGCTTTAAGTGAGTGCAAGACGGTGAGCTGGACAAGATGGCGTTTGGTGGGATTGTGATATGCATCTTCCGCTGTCCCATAATGCAGTAGTTTCTCAGCCTGCCTCTGTGGGGTGATAATTCCTGTTGGAGTAATTTGCCCCGTGAGGCTTCTGTCCTGCTGTGAGCTCACCCATGTCCTGCACCTCCTGTACGGAAAAGCCCCCATCTGGTTCTCCGCATTGGTGAACCGCGCCTCTAGTCGGGGTCGCGCGCTGTTAGCTTCGCATCTGTGGGCCGCAGGTACTCGATTCATAGATCCGTCTTCGGGATCCCGGCCAGCCGTGTGGGGGGTGGGGGGGTGACTCACAGGGGAAGTGTTCCGAAACCTGGGCCTCAGGCATCAGCCCGGGTGGCGAAAGTGACTCTCTATACCGACCCGGCGGATTAGCCTGACCGCTACACTATTTATTTTTATTCTCGTTGCCTGTGGCGACTGGTGTGGATTCAGTGCGCCGAGGGGCTAATCCCGGAATATTATGGTCTGGCGGTGGGAGGCTTTGTTTTGGTGGGGGGGACAAGAACCACAGTGCAGGACCGACTCCAAAAACTGGGGTGCCGACTGCCAGGACTTTGTCCGCGCCCCTGTGCCCCCACCTCAGTGGGACCAGTTCAGGAGGCTGTGCTGGCTAATTATAACCTGATTTGCAACTGGGGGGTTGCAGCAAGGAGGGGGGGTTGGCATTTAGGGTCCTGTGGTGTCATTTTTTTGGTCTTTTCCTCTGCGGGGGTCACTTTGTAGGGCTGAAGGGCGCCTGTCGGCTAGCTGACGGGGAGCCGCTCTCTTGGGGGTCTCTTGGGGTGACCCCCGCATGTGTATGCTATAGAGGCGGCTTCTTGGTTCTGTCCCTCTGTTTGCCGCAGTTGCTGTCGGCTCGTTATGCTTTGATCGGCTGCCCCGGTTGCATAACAGAATGCGAGGCACGCAGTCTGCTACGGTGCCTCACTGCGACGCCCCCCTATGCCGCAATTCTGTCACTGCGGCAGGATGCGGGCAGCGGCCGCAGCTTTAACGAGAGGGGCATAGGAGGGGCCTTATTTCATACAGAGGGGCCTACCTTGTCATTAGCCAATGATATGCTGTGAATCTGTGAGTGACAGGGGAAGGGGGACTGTGAGGGCCAATGAGCTTGGGGCCGCACCCCTTGCGGCCCTGTCCCTGTACACGCCCCCAGGAGCGACAGGGTTTTGGACATTCAGACCATGTGGTTCACCTCGCACTGCAGGCTCAGGGAAATCGGGTCGCCGAGATCTCCCAGTGCCTGTCAATGACGGGCAGAATGGTGCCAGCGGACCTTGGAAGGGCTTCTGGACCCTTCCGACGCCGCTCCAGCCTTGCCCAGAAAATGTCTTCCTCAGACTCAGGCGTCAGTTGGCAGTTTAAACGGACGTTGTCCATGTGGGGTAAAACTACGGGGGGGGGGTGAGGGGCAGAAAGGGGGCCATGGTGGGGGTGGCTTTTATGGAGCATATACACGGTCATTTGATTGAAGCGTTTTAACCATTTGTGGTGCGTTGACACTAGAATTGTGATTTTCCACTGTCATTCACACATGCGATCACTTGACATAATGTAGTGTGGAGATCAGCGTGTGTGCGCCCCCCCGTTTAGCGGTGTAGTATGCAATCCACAACAGCTTAACTTCTTGTAATCATGGGTCTTTATCTAGTGAAAAGTACAGTGATCTGACAACTTTAGGAAGTCCAATGCTGTGAACTTGGCATAAGGGGGGGGAAACTGCCCCCCCCCTCCACTGAACTGGTGTGAATATCTTTGTGAGTTTCGTGCCTTCTGGTGCTCTGCAACTCCCCCCATTCGCTGCCAATTCCACCCCCCCAGATGGCATGGCGTGTGGTCAGGTGCAGGACGTCGCGTGTGTGCGCGTTCGTGCCTCGCTGCAGCACACCACTCCTGGGGGGATGCGTGGTTTGGACCCAAATACCCTCTGATGTTCCTTTGCAGTAGCAGCGCGCTCCCTGCAATCAGCTCATCTGCGCTGTTTCTGCAGTCGCTGCAGCCCGTGTGGTCGCTGAACGAGCATCTTGTAGCCTGGGGCGAGGTACTATTTCTGAGCGGCTCGCGGCCTGACCCCCCCCTGCCAACAGGGCGGGCCTGTGTGATTTGGAAACGAGAGAAACGCAGCAGTCCATTTCTGAAACAATGTAAAAGTGCTAAAAATACACCACTGAATGTAAGTGTTGTTCAGTTATGATTGTCAGTAAAAACTATAATTAAATATTATGTGTGAATGGGACATTTCTGCTGTGGATTTATGTCTATTGCTTTTTAGGGGAAGGTGGCTCAGCTTGACCCTCAGAGAGCCCCCCCTTAATCTCTCACCCTCCCTTCCTTGCTGAAAGCCGCCGGGCCCCTGGCAGCACTTAGGGAGTTTAGCGTTTCTGCCGCGTCGCAGAAATGTAGCCGCACGGAGGGCTGGAGGTGACACCTCTGCGTCCTCCCATGCGCCTTTTGCATACATGAAGCATGTCTGCGCGCCCTGCTGTCCCAGTTGCATTTCTCAGCTCTCACCGTCGCCTGACAGCCCGCCTGCATTTCTTGCGCCCCCGGTGGGATGCTGCGGTGTGCTCATGCCGCATGCTGCAGGATCAGCCCGAGCGAGGGCAGACACGGGCCCATCACCCCACCCCGGATTGGCTGCCTCGTGCCCTCCGCCATGACATCTCCCACGGTTACCAGCCTCACAGCGTGTTGTTCTAGTGTCACACTGGCAACACCAGAATATCCTCCCAGGGTTTATTTGAGGGTGAAGTTCAGTGCCTGTCCTGACACTAGAGTGTAGATGCATTTTGCTTTTTAATTTTCCCGGCTTTTAAACCAGCGTTTATGTTCCTTCTTACATAAAGTGAGAAGTGGTGCTGCTCCGGTTTCGGCCGCAGCTTTAGCTATTTAGGAAACGCTCTCTCATTCCTTATGCCATTTAGAAAATGAGCATTTTGGAAAGCAGCTTCCCATGGCACGGCTGTCGCGAGAGACCGACATTCCTGGTCCAAACGGCCGAGCCTCCCCGCCATGCTTTTACGCCTCGCGGTGGGGTAGGTGAGGGACTTGTAGCTCGACAGAGCGGAACGGCAGCTATATAGAGGAGTATGTAAAAGTAGCTTTGTGGTGCAGGTCCTAGAGGGGACTGTGCTGTCTTTGAAACCAGTGTTTATATTTGAAGCTTTCCGCTTGCATTATACGAGATTTCGAGATATCGATCGCAGTCGTGCTTTATAATGGAGCTCTCGCTCTTGACTAAAACTGAATTCCTGTCACGTGACTAGGTGATATTTTTGCGGGTTAGTGTCTGTCGCGGCTGGAGGATGGAAGCTTGATTGGCGCCGAAACGCACAGGCTGCGACCTTCAGAAGGTGATGGACGGTGGTGCTTTAGATGGTGCATTTTGTTGCACCTTTGCACATCACTTCCGCTTACTGCCTGCTGGATGCCACACTTTCACCAAGCTAGTGATTCAACTGCTTGGTAAAAAGAAAAAAATAATAATGTCGATGGTACCCGCTTAAAGAAAGCTCATGTGACCAGCCTTATCTTTTTATTTATTTTATTTATTTCTTCATTATGAAATACTCTGCGGCACGCAGGGTCATACTTCTGGGAGACTAACGGTCTGCTCGTCCCGCTTTTGTTTCACATCTTTGGCTCTTTATTTTTAATTCTGCCAATTGAGTTGCATGGAACCACTGCAACAGGAACAGCAGGTTATAAATCCAGCCTTTAACTCATGCTCTTGGTCTGTGGCATATCAGTAGCACATTTGCTGTTGGCGTGTATTGTGGTGCTGTTGTATAATAAAAAATAATTTGTATCCCTTATTATTATTATTATTATTATTCTTATTATTGCCATTGGTGCACAATAATGATATTAAAGGCTGAGACTGGAAAGATGGGAGAGTTTAATTGCGTGCTGGTGTCGACTGTCTGACTCGCCGCTTTTCTGGAGTTCCAGGTGTGTGTTCGATAGGCAGGGGCCCCTAGCCGCGTCCCCGGGGAGTGGGCTGATTCGCTGTAGATGTTCCCGGGGAGTGGGCTGTAGATGTCCACTGGAGCGGGCGTGTGCGCAGGATGCCGCAGGGTCCTGTCAAGCGGCAGCGCCCAGCCACGGAGATCCGTGCGGAAGGCAGCTCGGCGCCCTGCGTGGGATCGGCCTAAGCGGGAAGGTGGGGGAGGAGCACGCAGGGAGGACTCCCCCTGTCAGCGGGGTTATGTTTGCCGCTTTGCTCTCCGGGCGATCCCCGGTGTAGCTCCGGCGAGGCCCCGGCGCGGTGCTGTGGGACGCTTCAAAGCACACTAACGACGTGAAGCTATAACACTAACGAATGGTGATTAGGCATTTGATGTGGTGGCGTCATTAAAAAAAATTTGAATTTGTATGAAGAAAGCCTCTAATTCGTTCTGTCATGGTGTTTTTGCCAGAAGTGGTTAGACAGTGTCAGACGTGTAGGCAGTTTCAGATGCCGGGCCCCAGAAGTCTGCCGAATGTGGCCCCATCTCCCTCTGCAAACCGAAGCTACCGTTATCACACACTCAGCCCCTGAAAATCTCCCCCGTTCTTCCTCTTTATGTTGCAGTTTTTTTCCTTTACTCTTTTGGGTATAAATCTGTTTTGTGGTTGGTTGTTTTTCAGCCTTGCATTTCTTTGAGTGGTCTTAGTATCCATGGAAACCAAAATTAGTTTGTTAAATTATATATAATTTTCTTAATACTATAGTTGGGGTCGCAGAGCATGAGACCGCCAAGCGTATGTTTGTCCGGGGTCCTTAACGGGCCGTCCGGCCCCAGTGCCCGACTCCTGAAGTTGTCTGTCGCGTGTTAGCGTGAGCAGGAAACGCACGTCTTTTGTGGATCTGCTTCCTGGTTACTTAAAATAACACTGACGGCAGGTGTATGGGAAAGTCGTAAACAGGAAGCCTTCCCCAAAACAGGTGGTCACATGACGGGTGGCGGGGTGGGGGAGACCGGTCGGGATGTCCGAGGACCCGCGAAAGTGACGGATTGTGCTTCATCTGTGTGACGCCAGCCGGAATGTAGTGGTCCTTTGGCAGGGCGAGGCTGTGTGCAGATCCGGCTCTCTCCTGACCCCCCGGGGCACCATGACATTCTGCCATGCGCTGCTCAGTGACATGGCTTCCCCATTGCCTCCATTCCTTTGAAATCGCATTTGTCATTCCGTAGCCTCGTGTGCAAATAACAGGCTCTTTATATGTAATGTTTTACTTTTTGCCAGACTTGTGACTAGGGGAGGGGTCGGCTGCCAAAAGACGGTCGGGGGGAGTGATTGACGTGGTGGCACCTCTGTAACTGGGTTACCGGTCGCAGAAGCACAGCTGTGAAACGTAGAGCTGGCAGTTTCTGCACCTACATCACAGGGATGCCTGGTGACAGTGCCAGCCTGGTGAAGGTGATCCTGCACTCGGATGCGGGGCGCTTGTCTGCTCTGAGAGCCACTCCAGGGGGTGCATCTCGCTGTCGGGGGGGTGCGTCTTGCTGCTGGGGCACAGTGACTGCAGTACTGGTGCTGAGAGGTACTGTCTTCTGGACCTCGGGCGTGTGCAGTGGTGATCTTCCATGACACGTGATGTTTCTGTGAAGTTCTTGCAAGTGTCATCAAAATACATTTTTAGATCTTTTCTAAGTAATTTTCTGCTGCTGTTTTTAAAGTTCTGGAAAGCGAAAGTGCATAAATTTTAACCTCAAAAGCAAGGAATTTATTTGTGTTCTCCGCCCACTCCTCAAAGTGCCCGCCCACTCCTCAAAGTGCCCGCCCACTCCTCAAAGTGCCCGCCCACTCCTCAAAGTTGTTTCTACATTTTTGCTAATGTTCGAAATGTGTGATTTGTCTTGAAATGAATGATTGCTCCCCTTATTTCTTTGCATTTGCTGTTCCGTTCTGATTGTACTTCATGGATCTTATTTTCCCCGCAGATTTTCTTCCCAGCAGAGCTTTTCCGCAAGCACAGCCTGACGGACGCACAGGACTGCCGTCGTTTCACTGCATGTTCCGCTCTTTTCTCTGATTGCCTGTTTAGCAAACTTCTTAAGCGCGGCGCAGGCGAGTGGCCGTGCCCCCTGGAGCTGATGGAGGGGGAGTGGGTGACCGGGGCTTTTGAGATTCCTCTTTTTGTAGAGGGTCTTCGTGACACTTTCAGATGCCACTCTCATAGGCTGCTTGCAGAGTTTTCTCCAAAGGCGTCCTCTCTCCTGTTACCTGGGGGGGGGCAGCAGCAGTTCCCTTGCCTGTGCTTCTGAAATATTAAACCTAATTAAAGGAGTTGATGGGGGAGGGGGCGGCGTATCTCGGGTTGCCTAGCAGCCAGACTCCCACCGTTTGGCCGGGCTGCGTACATGCCATCCCCGGGGCGTGCTGGGGGGGGTGGGCGTCTTTCATTAGGAAGGCGGATGAATTATTGAGCCTGATGAAAGCCTGCATGCTGGCGGCGGCGGGGGGCTGCCTTGTTAACCTTTGCCCTGGTGAGGAGATCCCACAACCTTCTGGTGGTTCCTCTAAGCTTCAGAATAAATTTATTTAGTGAATTCGGTGTTGATTCAGGAGCCTGTCTGTATGCTCCTGTCATCCTGTCAGTCAGGAAGTGCCAGTCAAAATCCCCCCCCCCCCCTTTGGATTTGTGACCCTGGTGTTGCCTCTGTGGCCTTATAAGCCCCGCCCCTTGGAAGTGTCCACTTCCTGTCTCTCCGCGATACGGGGCCCCTCACTACAGCTGCTTGCTTCAGACTTGCAGCCAGTTAAAATAGAAATAAGTGAAAGTGAGTAAGTATTTTGTATTTGCTGGATTTATTGCCTGCTTCTTTGGTGGTAATCTCGCTCTCTGCATCTGTTGGCTCAAGCCAGCGCTTTATGAGACCGGCTTGGCCAACAGGCCGCGCGGGAAGAAGCTGCACTTCTCAGCCCGTTAGCAGACGGGGGGATTTTGCGGGCTGTGATGGCGTGGATCACTTGATGTTCGACTTCCGTGGCAGATCCCGCCGTTTTTCTTAGTCACAGTGCAAATATTTTAACAGCAAAGAAAAATGTTTTATTTAGAGAATGAGATGAACTTTTAAAAGGCAGCATCGTAAAAATATATATATTTTTGGGAGGGGTAGCTAAGATGGGGTGGTGTGTGGCTCTGCAGGTTGACTTTCTCCGATCGGGAGGTTGTTGGTTTAGATCCCACACCTGGGAAAGTGATGTCACTGTTGGGCCCTTGAGAGAGGCCCTTAACCCCGACCTGTCCGACCCAGTTCTCCAGTCCTCACTTATTACTCACTTGGGACAGTAGTGCTTGCTTACAAGTGAAATATGGCCTCTTTAGATTCCACATGGTCCAAGGCGGCCTGACAGCTAGATTTATTTATGTTTAAAATGTTTGTGTCCTAAGCTGAAATGTCACTGGAGCCATAATATTCTCAGCTTTTCTAATAATGAATGGTGCATCACGTGGTCCTTGCCTTAAAGCATTTACATTAATTTATCTGACACTTTTAGCCAAAGCCTCTTACAGTAACGTAGTCCATGTGTGCTCACTGGGATTGGAAACCACGACTCTTGTGTAATTAGCGCAGTGCTCTGCTTGTTAAGCTACAGGAGCGCAAACGGTTGTGTACAGCCTGTTTGTTTACTTCTCCCTGGTGAATGTCGCTGCTGCTGGTGAGCTCAGCCTCGCAGTGCACCAGCCGTCTCGGGGATGTTGGCTGCGACCTCCAGCTCCTGCGGCCGGTCGTGTTTGCCGTTTTATTGTAATTAGTGCAACCGGCTTGTGTGTGTGTGTGTGTGTGTGTGTGTGTTTTTTCCCCCGCACGATTAACGCTTCACAGTGTTTTAAATGCTGACGCATAACGTTTATGTGGCCGTGGCGAGCGTCAAGGAGACTCAGCGGGGAGTGGAGTTATTACCCTACTGTGCATGAGTCATGGGGGGTGTGATAGGGGGTCGGTTCAGAATGTGGGTAATGAAGTGAGTCAGGACTGCGCGTTGGGGGGGGGGGGGGGTTGGGTGCCGAGAGCGGGTCCTGCAATTTGTTCCCCCCCCCCCGTTGGCACTCAGCCAGCCCCTGGCATTTCCTCTGGGTGGCTTTTTGGACACTGTTGATATGCTGTCTGTGATGGCCTTGGGAATGGGTGGGCCGGGAGGGGGGGCATGTAAAATGCAGAGCAAAGAAACAAGATGTCCTAGAGATAGTGGGATGAGGCTGGAATGCCCCCCCCCCCAAGGTCCCTGTGTGACTAAGCACGGTCGTGCACGGCGTCGGGCACAGGTCACATGCTCCTCCTGCAGGGGGCGCATTGCTGCACGCACACTGTTGCACGCGCATCACAGCACGCGCTGGTAAACGAGCCGCAGGCCCGTCCCCGAATCACCCTGAGAGCAAGGCTGTGCAGTTCTTCTCCCCGCACGTGCAGATCTGGGCCCCGCCCCATGCAAACTGAGTTCGCGGCAATCGCAGACATGAATGCCGTCGAGGAAAGCGTCGCCAGAAATTCCTGCGTCCGCGGGGGGGCTCGCTGGGCCCGATTGGCTTCCCGCTTACTGTACGGTGCCGACCTGCCCTTCCAGTTCCTGCTAACGCTGCTCGATACGGTCTTCAGCGGTACGGCCTGATAACCTTCTCAGGAATTATCCTGTTTCTCTTTTTAAACATGCTGCACTTTTCCTTTTTGATTCCGTTCTCACATCTCCCATCTGTCTAAGGGTAATTCCTCCCATTTCATCCCCCTGTTGTGGATCAGTGGGCTCAGCCTCTGTACCTCTGATTACAAAGTTGCTGGTTCAAGCCTGGCCTCAGCTGAATAGCCCCATGGTCCCATTAGTATGGCCCTTAACCCTAGCTCCAGGGGTCCTGCCTGCTGGCAGACCCTGTACTGTACCCCTCAAGCTTGCTCTCACCTGCATATGTGTCTGTGTGTCTCATTGAGAGCAGGACAGGGTAGGCGAAGCAGACAGCCCACTACATTATTACAATAGTGTGTCTCTGGGTACCACCCAGGGGGTGATCCCCGCGCTTAGGTAGAGCGTGGTGACGGGGATGACCCCCTCGCTTAGGGAGAGCATGGCATTGGGGGGACGGGGATGACCCCGTGCTTAGGTAGAGCGTGGTGACGGGGATGACCCCCTCGCTTAGGGAGAGCGTGGTGACGGGGATGACCCCCTCGCTTAGGGAGAGCACGGCATTGGGGGGACGGGGATGACCCCCGTGCTTAGGTAGAGCGTGGTGACGGGGATGACCCCCTCGCTTAGGGAGAGCACGGCATTGGGGGGACGGGGATGACCCCCGTGCTTAGGCAGAGCGCGGTGACGGGGATGACCCCCATGCTAAGGGAAGTGCTAAAGGTCCCCCAGCAGGAAGTGAGGAGTCGCTGCTCTCGGCTTCTGTCTCTTCCTGAGCTTGTAGCTGTGTGCCGTGTTTCTCTGCACTCTTATGGTGCGTTCCATTTGCCCTCGGAACTCCGGTTTTTTGAAGCCGGAAGTGACAAAATATCTCTGAGCAACCCAGAGTATCCCGAGTTTCTGATTTAAGATAGCTGCTCAGCACAACCTGTGATTTTTTTAATTTTTAAGCACTTTAGTGCTGTTTGAATCAACTTCGTAAGCTGTGTACACTATACAGTGTTATTGTAGTTGATATGTGTTGCTACGGTCATGATGCGGTACTTTACGTATATTTACTGGTAATGCTAAAGAATTGTTTGGTCCATTTTGCAAACAAATGACTAGTTGAACCATAGGTGCGTTTGTAGCCGTTCGTACTCAGAAAGAACTAGCGCAATCTTGAATCCAAGTTCTAGCTTCTGTGGCAAATGGAACGCATCCGACTCGGTTTTCCCCGAGTTTTTAGCGGATGTGATGTTATCTCGGCCACCGAAGCTCGGATCCCGAAGCAAATTGAACGCACCATTACCCTGAGGCATTTTGAGCAAGAATGTGGTTGTGATGGGGTCACACTGAGGATTTAAATCACATGCCCCCCCCCAGCCCTGGGCCGTGTCTCACAGACAAGCCCCCGGCTTCACTCTTTTTGTCGCAGGTGGGATATTTGGGGGAGTGGGGGGGTTTTGCTGATGCTGCCTCAGCACTTGGACCCCGTGATGGAGCATGACGAGGCAGAAAAAAACAGCTTGCCTAAGATTTAAACCCCGTGTGCTGATGGGATTGCTGGGTGACGGGTTCTATTTAAGGAAATATGCAGGCAGCTAATGGCTGAGTGGAGAGCCATGGATCGGTAAGCTTTATCACCATTTTTATGAACACTAGCTTTATTCGGACCATGTCTGCGTGTGATGGCTGCCCTAGCAGCCTGGCCCACTTCCCCCTGTAGGTTACAGCAGCTGTTCCGTTTTACTGTAATCTCCCCCCCAAACATCTGTGCTCTGACAAGCTGCCGAAACTAATACTGCGCGTTACGAGAGCTGCAGGTGTAGAAATCACTTCCTTTTTCCTGATTTTTGGGTTTCGCCTAAATTAGCACGCGAGACGCGTCCTGCGGTCCCATATTGCGTGAGTCACCGATCTCCGATCCTCTGATTTTTTCCGATTTTTCGCTGGTTTTGTTATGAGTTTCGTTATGATTTTAAGATTTGCGAGAAGCGAGACTTGGGAGTAAACAAAAAAAAAAAAAAAAAAACTGCCACCCGGTGCAGAAGCGATGACCTACTTTTAAAGAAGTTAAACGTGCAAATGTTCCGGAGTTACGTAACTGCGTGGTGCCACTCCGTGAAACGCGGCCGCTCTTTCGTCGCGTGGTGCCCAAACCATCACAATAGCCACCCCCCCCCCCACCCCCGACGCCCACGTTGCAAATTGTAGGCTGAGGATCGTAGGCAGGTTACTGCATTGAAAGGTGTTAGCGAGTTTTCCATACACTGTTTTATACATTTTTTTTTTTTTTGCAAATCTCTTTTTTATGTAGCGGCGATGGAAAGAGTAGCTCCTCGCTTGATACTTCGATGTTCCCGCAGACAGACATCCTGTTTCTCTTCTTGCTTTCTCCCCCCCCCCATATCTGGGTTATGATATTCATGCTTTGCTTCAAAGACCCCCCCCCGAAGACCGGCTCGCAGAAAAAGACTGATCATTTCCAGTTCCCAGTCACCTTCCACAGGGCATCTGGGCTGGTTGGAGTGGAACAAGGGTGCCCTGTGTGGGTGGGGGGCTGTGAAGGGGACTTATGGGGATGTAGGGAGCAGCGTGCCTGGTTTTGGAAGGGAGGCACGTGGTTATGTAGGGGAGATGCCTGGTTTTGGAAGGGAGGCATGTGGTTATGTAGGGGAGATGCTTGGATATGGAAGGGAGGCACGTGGTTATGTAGGGGAGATGCTTGGATATGGAAGGGAGGCACGTGGTTATGTAGGGGAGATGCTTGGATATGGAAGG
>JAODKN010000082.1:2710760-2720857 GCA_026774425.1 Petrocephalus zakoni
GAAGGGAGGCACGTGGTTATGTAGGGGAGATGCTTGGATATGGAAGGGAGGCACGTGGTTATGTAGGGGAGATGCTTTATTGTAGGAGAGGAGGGGTTTAGTTATGGATGGGGGGACCTGTTGGTGTAGGGGAGGGGTTTAGTTGTGGATTGGAGGGGCCTGGTTGTGGAGTACACCTAATGCTCTATGGAAAGGAACTGGATGTGCAGTGTGTACCAACTAAATAAAAATGAGACTTCCAGTCAAGGGAACAAGCCAGTTAACCAGTCAAAGCACAAGAAAAATTTAACTATTTAGCTAAGCACAGGAGCCTTTGCGTTTTAAGGTAGTTTGTAAAACCTGAAGTGGCTCATAGTCTCTTCTTGTCATGGATTAAGTGGTCAGCCGGCTGCAGGGTGATAATGCTGGCAGCTGGAAGCCAGATTCGTTACTGTATTCAGACTGACAGGAAACAGTCTAGTAACGCAAACCTGAAGGAGCTCTGACCCAGAATTAACATAAGTAAATAGGATCTATTTAAAGAGAGAGCTAGCGTGAAAAACGCTGTTCTGTCAGCGTCTCCGTGAGCCGCACCGCGCCACCAGAGTCTCCCGAGAGCCGCGCCGCGCCGCGCCACCAGAGTCTCCCAAGAGCCGCGCCGGGCCGGCAGAGTCTCCCGAGAGCCGCGCCAGGCCGCCAGAGTCTCCCGAGAGCCGCGCCGGGCCACCAGTCTCCCGAGAGCCAAATATCAGCAAAATATGAATAACATTTCAAATAAGCTACGTTATAACTTACAGACAAGCCTCCGTTTCTGCTGTAAAAGTGAGCAGTGAAAAGTTTCACACTTGTGGTGTTATGCTGACTTACGCATGTGCTGTAAGTGCTTACGCATGTGCTGTAGCTCGGAAGCAGTTTGTCACAGAGGAAGAAAGCGCACAACCTGTGGTGATAGCTGGAGATCTGCCTCCACCCGCTAGTCTGGGCCACTTGAAGGCTTTATGCACACTTTGGAGAAGTTCATATCCCTGATCATTTTTGAATGAAGCCCGGAAAACCCATCACCTGGCAGGCTTATGCTAACGAGAGTATGTAAGGTGTGAGGAACGACCCGGCCGATGGGGTCTCTGTGTTTAGCTATCGCACCGAGGCTTGGTGAGTTGGTGAAATGGCAGCACATTTGCCAGTGCCCTGTGACAGACTGCTGCCCTGCATCCCAGTGGCAGGGCGTTTCTAACTGGATCAGTCAGTTTTTCACATTTAGCATTAGAAATTAGCATAGGCTATTAATTAACGTAGGCTAATTTGTTAATCATGTAGACTGTTGTTCATGTTCTCTGATTCATATTGAGTCATATTTGAATTTTGGGGGTTTTTTTCCATCCCAAACTTGCTTTCTCCCCCGTCAGCTTCCCCACTCCTCTCCTCATCCATGTGACAATTTTTTGCTGTTCTATCTTTTTTTTTTTTTCCTTTTTCTGTTGACGCTGTATCCTCCCCGAGGAGGGAGCTGGCCTGAGAAATGTCGGCCCTCTCCCTGGCTCCCCCTGGGGAAGGCTGGTGGGAGGGGCGATATAGCCTTTGTGGGATGTGGGACGGGTTCCCTGCCGGAGTGTATGGAGAGGCACCGTGTCCGCGGCCCAGACAAAAGGGCTCATTGTGAGTCGCATTCCGGTCCATTTTTGCGCCCCGCCGGTTGCCAGGTCTGGGGGGGCTCTCACTCCAGGCCAACCTCTTCTGATCGCCTCCTCAAACCACGGGGAGAAATTAGCAGTTGTCAGAGTGCAGGGTACGGGCATGCGGGGGGGTGTATGCACTCGGGTGGTGGTGTGGGTGGGTGAGGACTGAAGCTCAGCTGTTCGGGGAAGAAGGGAATGGGACTCAGGGGAGCTCCGTCAAGTCCAGTGTTCTGGGTTCGAATAGAGAGAAGTAGACATCCTCTCCTCGATAAAGTGCCAGTGTTTTTTTCCGTTTTGGCCGTTATCTTGCTATTCGTCTTTCAGTATTACTAAGCACAGGTCTCGATGTGTTTGCGAGCCGCCCTGTCTTATTGCCCATCTTCTTTTGATATTGTATTCATTTCCCTCTCTGAGGACTGAAATTGGCCCTGGGTAGGGTTTTGGTTGGGGGGGGGTCTTTTCTCTGTGGCTGTAGCATATAATTCAAAATAATCAGGCACTTGCTCACGTGATCTTTTGTTGACGTGGGACAGAAGAGACCCCTTATTCCTGCTGCTTGGCTGCCGGTCTTTCCAATTACCGCTCGACGGGGACGGACAATGGGAGCTGGGCCGGGCTTTTCCTTCAGCTGGGAAAGTGTGTGTGCGTGTGTGTGCGTGTGTGTGCGTGTGTGTGTGTGTGCGTGCGTGTGCGTGCGTGTGACCCACTTTACCCGTCTGGATTATAGGTAAATAAGTATTAAATATTCTATAATAAGCAAATGATAAGTATTTGCTTGTCGCTTGATTTGTGCGTGTTAATATAACGAGCTTGTTTCATCTTTGGTTCGTCGCGGGATGTGCAATGCCCTCAAACACACCTGCTATGCTCCCTTTTATTATACTTGAAGCCTTGGGGGTTTATCGTTGTGTAAAGCAAACCTCTCTTTCCTGAGCTGACGTTCTGTTTGCATATTTAATCTGATTTTCCCCTCCTTAAACATACCGTAATTGTTTTGGCCAGCAGTGACGTCGTTGGTTTCGTTCTCAGTGAGCTTCTGGCTGCTGAATAATTTACGCCTCGCCGCCTGGGGCTGGCGCGCTGTCGGAGGAAGTGTGGCAGCTCCCCGGCGTCGCCGACGCTACACTAACGCGGCCCTGCCGGCCTCCCCGGGCCTTTCTTAGTTGTGGTCGAAGTGCCGCGTTTTGAATTTCACATGAAACTCTGTCTCGCTTTATTTTTAGCAAAGCAGTGGTTAGTGCAAGGTCCCTCCCCCCTGGCCCACCCTGCGCTGTCGTGCAAATGAGTTTTGCGTGTAAATAGGTGTGTGAGGGCTTATTGTGGCAGTGGTTTGTTTATGGGACCATCCACCTATCAGTCGCCTGTTGCATTCTTGCTTTGCTTTGATTCATCCCAGAGCCCTTTATGATTTTTAATCCAATACCTTCTAAAAATACCCCCCCCCCCCTACACACACACCTTCCTGCCTGCTCCCATTGATTGAGGCCAGACTACGGTCTCTGACCTGACCTTGCTCCTGATTTTGTATGCAGAGGAATGATGTAATGGGCCTCGGCTGTGGGCTGGGTATCTCACCAGTGCTGGACCCTGCACTTAAACCCTGGGGAGACCTTTAACCCATCCTGCACTAGGACCCTGGGCAGACCCTTTGGGCCTTACCTGTCTCTAGTTTTTTGCTGATATGCATTTTTTACACAGCAGGGGGAAATTTTGGGTTTATTTAAATTTTTTTTTTGTCTTTGTTGAAGTACCGATGCAGAGATGAAATACTTGACTACATAAAGAGACAAACCTGAAGGTTCACACATTATTCGTTTTTAGCTTCCCCAAATGTTTTTCATTCCAGATTAATTTATTCTGTTTCTGGAATGTGACTTGTCACGGCTCAGCGCCTGCAGCTGTCTGCAGATGTAGGTGGCGGTGAGGAGCCTGAAACCCAGCCTGAGCCCCAGCTCCACCAGACTCCGGTCAGCTTGTCGTCTCTGACCAGACACGCCGTGACTAGAACCGTGCCTCCGTGTTTTGGACCATGATGGATTATAACAGGCTAGCAAATCTGCAGAATGTTGACTCCAGCATTTTCACTCACTGTCAAGTCCCTGTTTAAAAGGGTAGATGAGTTGCCCAAGGGCATTGAATGCACATGCGAGCCTGCACCTTTTGTCAAAGATTTTCTGAGAACCGTGACGCATCTTTGATTTTCATGTAGGTTTCTGAGAAACCTGTCGGCTTCACACAGTATCTCTGCTCATCGTTCTCACACGAGGGGTTGCTGCGTTCTGGTTTGGCGGTTTCTCCCGACTATTAGCTTAGCACTTGACCATGACCACAGCCTATGTGCCCAGCGGTGATGAGCCCGCTCCTGTACTGATGCCACTAATCGCATCACTGTCTGGTTTGGGGCCTGAAAGCTCACTACACAGTCTCTATCATCCTTTGTCATTTTAAAATGTTTTTACTAATATACAATATAATCATCTCCCCCACCCTAGAGTCTGGGTAGGTATAAAACCCTTATTGGTAACCTGTTCTTTGTCTGTCACTATTACTCTTGAATTTTACCAGTTCCCCTAGTCCTCTTTTACATTTCCATTTATTTAGCAGATTCTTTTATCCAAAACAACGTAGATTTTTGAGACATCACCCTGCTGACTCTGGGATTTGAACCAACTACCTTCCGATCACAGGCCCGGAAACCTCCTAACCTGTTAACCTACACATCCTCTTTTAGTGCCTCAGCACAGCTACTAGTGTTATAGCATGTAGGATTGCAATTTACCCACGTGTTTTATCCGAAATGCCGCCCCCACCCGCCCCCACCGCACGGTTAGGCTGGCCGCATCCCTGCCGGAAATCGTGGGCCGATCCGCTCCTCTGCTCCATGTGTGGGACTTTCAGCCACGAGAGTGTGGGAAGACGTTGAGCGGCCTGTGGAATGCGTGCCCGCCTGCTGAGATTGGACCGCAGGCGGTGACTTTAATCACTGTTGGTTTTGGATGGATTAAAATGCCTCCCAGGGCTGGTGTTGGAGGGCATGATGGTGCCAATGGTGCACTGAACTGGTTGTCATATCGTCTATGCGTGAAGGCAGCTGTTATCCTGACCCTTAAACCCAGCTGACACTATATACAGCTCTGGAAAAAATTAACAGGCTGTATTTTTTTCAAAATCTGCATTTTTAAATCCCAGTTTAATCATGGTTCTGCTGACCGAAGGTTGCACAGGAACAAGGTGTAGCAGGAGACACTGGGGATGACCAGAAACCGGCCAGGTAGGGGGGGAAGCGACTTGCTAATGCCAGAGATGACTGTCAACTTATCCGGCAGTGCTGCATAAATCAGAGGACGACCTTAAGTGACCTTCATAAAGAAACAATGGGAAACATTATTAAACGTTATTGTAACTTGTTTATTGTGGTAATTTTTTTTATTTCAGTTTATGATTCAAAAACTCACTCATTAAGATTTTTGTTACTTTTGGTGGAGGGCAGGGCAGTTTTTAAATAGCCTGGGAAATGACGTTAGCGACACTGGATTCTGCTGGTCGCCCCCGGCGACTGATCCTGTCGTCTCTCCGCGTGTTAATCACGCATTACTGCCAGGGCATGTCATCTCCGTGCATACGGAAATCGGTGGCAGGTGGATTCCTGGCGGGTGAAGTGGAAGGCTCCAGTCAGGTCAAAGGTCAACCCCTGCAGAAAGGAGTCACCCTTCCTCAGCAGAACAGTTCCTATCCCTGTTTTTCTCTCTCTTCCTTTGTTTTTATCTCTTCCCCTCACTCCCTCCCTCTCCCTGCCAGTGTGTCCAGGAACGCGGAGCGGGCGTCAAGGGCGCAGCCAAAGGCGCGTCGACATGCCCGTGCGTCACCTATCACGTGCGGTCGCTGCTCACTGCGACTGTCTGAGGAGCACGTGCTGATGGCGGCCCGGGGAGTGTGTCACAGGCGTGGGGGGGGGGGGCTAGTGGAATTTGCCCCCACTCGAATAGCCCGCTGCCTGTCAGTGTGGAATGATCGGAATGGCTGTCTCGCAGGACATCTAATATCATGTGACCTCAGTTGTGCAAGAGGGATGCTAGGAAGGGAAATGCCAGATAAACCTGAGCTGTCTGTGCTGTTTCTTTTAATTAACCCCCCAAAAGACAGACTTCCTCTTGCATTCTGACACGTTCTATCTAGAAGGCGGGGGGGTGTTTTGTTTTGTGTGCCGTCTCCTGCCAGCTGGATTGCGTGTCCCTTTCCGTCTCCTCCATGTGTCACCTGTCCCCGCCCTGAGCTGCTCTCAGTGGCGCCCTCTGGAGGGCACGTCCCTCTGTGCAGGCTAACGGTGCTCCAGAGGCGTGGTTCTGCTTTGTCGACAGTGACTTTTTGAAGGACGAGCGCCTGCAGAGCGGGTCTGCCAGGTGACGTCCCCCCTCCCTCCCCCGTCGGCCATAAAAGCTTCCCCGTGGCATTTCCGCTCCAGAGCCTCCGAATACTTTTTAAAGCCTAAAGTTGCTTAGATTTATAGCTTTTTGGTGTCGGATGCTGTCTGGCCCGTTATGCCCGCTTCGGCGTCCGGGTCCCGTTCATGCGTGTGCCGACACATGCCGGCTCGCTGGCGTGACTCTGGCGTGTGCATCTCGGCATGAAAGGAAGCCCGGTGGAGCATCTTCATGCTGCTCTACGGATATGCCTTATTTTCTTTGTTTGGTCTTTTTGTCTTGTGATTGAAAGGCGCAGTCTTAAATTTAAAAGTGAATATTCTGTGTGCAGCCTTTCTTGTATTTCCATAAGGCAGACTCTGTGGAAAAAGCGGCTCTTTATGTAATTGGTTTGGTTCAGCTGCAACTCACACAAAGGCCCCTGGTGGATCTCTTTGGTCTACTCTGCCCCCTAGCGGCCATTGTGTGTATTCCCTGGTACCCAAGGCTTTGTTTTGTCCTGTCATGTGCAGTCTTTGCCAGTGCCTGTACAATTTACAAATAAATATAGCTATAGATATATTTGTATCTGTGTGTGATATCTGGTCTGCTGCGGAAGGTGGCTAAAATGCTAATTCACTGCTTTTAACCTCGGAATGCCAGTTTTCCATAGCCTATAACTCCATAAAAAAAAAACAAAATGGGATAGGGTTGCTGTCACACCTCTGCTCTTTAGTAACCCAGGTTCCTACAGCAGTCCAGAGGCATACAGGCTGGCTAATTGCGGTCGCTAAACTGCTTATGATGCTTGACAGTGAACGTGCGTGTGTTTGAGCGTATTGGTGTAACGTGATGGACGTGTGGGGTGTGGCCCGCGTCGCCTGGCATTGGCTTCCGTTTGCCTTACCCCACACCCCTTCCCAGAAAAAGCACTTTTTGCTATAAATTTTGCTATAATTTGATTCATATGCTAATAGCTATTGATAATTTGGACTGGTGTCGCAGTACTGAGCTGTCACCAGCAGAGGGTGACTGACCCTCTTCTTTTTAATTCTTCTTCAATGCAGTGTTTTTCTAACCCAGTCCTCGGGGACCCCCGCAGACAGTCCATGGGAGCTGGGAGGGAAGAAAAATATGGACTGTCTCGGGGTCCCCAAGGACCCAGTTAAGGAATACTGCTTTAATGGTTCATTATGATTTTAATGGATAGAAAGTCTACCAAATATTTGTCAGTAGATCATTTAACCAGTAAAACGAATGAAGTGGCATCATGATTCAGGAAGCAACCTTATTACAGGGAGGCTTTAGGGTTAAGTATTTTTCTATCAAAATATTCTGCTTTATAAAAACAGATTTTTATGAATTTGGTTTTATGATTTTGGTTTTTGTTTGTGTGTTTGAATTTCATTGTCTGGCTTGATGTTTGGGAGGATTAAAGCCTCACACTGTGTATGGGTATTGGGCCGTCACATTGCAGCCTCCTCACCTGTGCGTCTTACAGCTCAACTGCAGTCGAATTTTTGTGTTTTATTATGGTTATTTTTTGTGAATGAGGACGTCCGGGTCATGGCAGAGACTCAGGATGCGAGTTGCCCCCGGTGGGCGTGCTGTCTGGACCCCTGTTGTTTTTCCAGTTCGGGGGGCCCCTCTCCCAAATAGTAGGAAGTGTCCATGGCCACCGCCCGTCCTGCATCGTTGCTGCTCCTTTCTCCTTTCATTTTTAATAACCCCCCCCCCCCCCATTTTGTTTAAAGGTCACCACGTGAACACAAGGCCATCTCCCTGATTTAACTCCAGGCAGTCACTGGGTGGGGGTCACAGGACTGAAGCATGAAAATGATCCCTGTGCTTTTGCTCATCGGCGCCCGTGTCCGCCAGTGTGAGGATTGCGCATGTAGCTTTTTAAAGTGCGTGAGACCCCTCCCATCATGGCGTCCTCTGTCTGCTATCTGACGTCTGCGTTCTTGTTCTTTCTTGTTCTTGCAGGACCTGGAGATCGTCTACTCATACCTGCACGGAATGGAGGCTCTGTCCAACCTGAGGGAGCACCAGTTAAGGTACGGGCCGAGTCTCGATAAACGTGACACCGGTCTGAGAAGCACACCCCCATGCAGGACCCCTCCCCCCATGGTTCCAGTTCCCACTCAGACACCAGCAGGTTCATTCAGCCCAAACCTGCTCCTAATAATGATTCTGCTAAGCTCCGTTTGCCCCGGAGCATTTTACCCAGCATGCCTTATGCCAGTGCATGTGGATTGGGGGGGGATCACAATTCCAGAACTTTCTGGGAGGCTCCTCCGGGGCTTTGGGGATGGCGGGGCCACATGGTGGGGTAAGTGTGGTCGTAAAGCTCTCTGCCACACACCCGCTGGGGGTTATTGATTGATTTCATGTTATTTCAAACAATGTGTGTTTGGGGGGGAGGGGGGGGGGGGTTTGTATCCATTGTGTTAAATTTTGATTCATTTTTCTGCACCGCATGCCACAGACAGAAATTGTGCCCCCCCCCCAGGCTCAGGAGGCTGATCCAAGTGGACAGGGAGGGGCAGGGCCATGCACATTTTTAATTCTGCCAGCAGGTGGTGTGGCTCAGCCCCGCCCCCTTCCTTCCCCGCCCATTTCAGCCCCGCCCCTTCCAGCCCCGCCGCCACCTCCCCCTGAACACCATACCTCACTCTTCTGTCTTTTCCTCCCGCAGGATGATGTGTGAGACTGTGCGGTACGAGAGGCACGAAGCCAATGCAGTCTTATACTAGTAAGTATTACCCGCCAAACTAACCGTGTTACTTGCTCTGTTTTTATTGGTAAACATCACTATTTCCCCTGTCTGTGATACCTGTCCTCTTTCGTTTTAAGCATTTCCCTTTTCCCTACCAATGAGCATTCTCTCCTGTCTTATCCATCAGTGCTTATCCATCAGTTATCTCCTGTCTTCCTGATGCAGCTCAGTGCTTGTATCGCCACCCTCAAAGTGATCGTTAGTAACCCTTCCCTTTAATGCAAGAATAAGCGCGTTTGCCATGAAATGGGGTGCACTGCTTTATACACTGTTGTGCTTTTTGGAAGCACGGCCCTGGGGGGAAGCATTTAGCCTGGGTGCCGTTTGTACAGTCGGACGGCTGATGGTGCATGACGCGTCGATTTCCTCAGCCCGAATAAATGCAGGATTATACACCTTTCTGAAATTCCTTCTCCCTCAGCCAGTGTGCGATCATCTTTGCACAATTGGGTCCCAATCCTCCTCCCTGTTGCTTTTTACCCCGATGGAATGACTGCTGAATCTCCCAGACTCCTCTTCAGCACTTCGCTTTGTGTTTGCAGTGACTGAGTACCTCAGAGGACTCATTAACACTCCTGCCGGAAAGTTCTTTCTCTCTCTCTCGCTCTCCCTGCCAAATCTCTGAGGGGATTTGGGAGGCGCGGCCTAAGAGGCTCTAGCCCGTAGTTTTAGGAATAAAAAAATAAAATATAACAATGGCACGTCAAGTCAGGTTAATAACTTTGGGAAACGGCCGACATCCTTTCTGTTTGTGCTCTTGGAGAACAAAGACATTACACTGTCGCAGGGTTTCTGGGCGTCCAAGTGTGGACAAGTTCATTACCAATACCCCCACCCGCCTAGCAGCTAAAGAAAAACATCCTCCTTCATTCTTTGGATTGCTTACATAATATAATATGATTTCAAAAAAGTAAAGCAGTAAGAAAGATTATGCTGGCAGACCATTTTTGTAAATCTGTAACTTGGTGAAAATTCTCTGTAGCCTGTAGAGCCCCACTGTAACCTGGGGAAACCTGTCTGTAGCATGTAGAGCCCCTCTGTAACCTGGGGAAACCTGTCTGTAGCATGTAGAGCCCCTCTGTAACCTGGGGAAACCTGTTTGTAGCCTGTAGAGCCCCTCTGTAACCTGGGGAAACCTGTCTGTAGCATGTAGAGCCCCTCTGTAACCTGGGGAAACCTGTTTGTAGCCTGTAGAGCCCCTCTGTAACCTGGGGAAACCTGTCTGTAGCATGTAGAGCCCCTCTGTAACCTGGGGAAACCTGT
>JAODKN010000084.1:2828-13168 GCA_026774425.1 Petrocephalus zakoni
GTCTGTACACACACATGCACACGCATTTACATATACAGTATGTAACAGCTTCACTACCTTGCAAATAGTCTGTAGGGTTTTCAGACTACCCCAACACTTCTGATGTAGCTAATTGTAAGTTTATAATGGACTAAAATAGATTTGCTGTAAGATTTCTTACATGAACACGAGAGCCTGGAAGCACGAGTGTCTCGCCAGATGTGTGACAGCTGGCGGCCCTACATTAGGTACCTCAGTCACCATACCTGTCTTTTCAGTTCAGGGTACCAAAATACCAAGACGCTGGACAGCAGCAATTTCAGCAGATGGAAAAATAAACTAATATTTCAGATGTGGGATCTTTAGGTAATATTGTTGATCTAAAAACCGCAAATAGATGACTGGAGTGAAAACTTCAAATGACAAGCAGGGAAAACATATTTTTAGCCAGCGGAACCGTTAACACCAGTTCTCAATAAACAATGAAGTGACCGCTGCAGTTTGCTGTAAATCCGGACAATATGGTTTGACATTCTCCATAAAAAAATCCACTTTTGTCCAGGGTTTATATGACAAGACAATTCTCAGTTTCTCCAGGGCTCAGCGACCCATAATGTCTTACTGGCACAATTTTTACAGACTGTAAAGTACAGACTGACTTTGGTATAAAAGCATCCAAGCACCTCATTCGGGGACCGAGAACGGGGGAACCAGAAGAAAGCGTCAAATGGCATTTTTGTGGGTGACAAAAGGAACATGTGCCGCTTGTGCCAACATGTAAATCTGATAATCATACCGCTCGCAGATGTGTCAATCACAGCTCTCAGCCAGAATAGGACAGAATATCCATTTCCAATTTACATAAAAACAGCAGCTTCGGAAAATTTGATTTTTCCGGGAAATGCCAAAACTACCAAAAACGGTAACCAAAAAAATATACATATTTTTATATTTTAAATTTCTTACTGATATGATTGTTTAGGACTGAGAGCTGTTCATTCTGACTGGCTGATTACCAAAATAAATTTCCAATGCATGACTGTTGATAGCCCACAGTCCATGAATCCTCTATGATGCCTGGGAAGTGCAGAGCGAGCCTGGCACACACAGCACTGCAAAGGGTACGAAAGCATGACCGGGGGCAAACGTCCCCTGCAGCCCCCCCCCTCCCCCCACTTACCCTGAGCTGGGATTTCTCGCCAAAGATATAGAGGGCGGCCTGCTCCTCCAGCAGCTGGGCCTGCAGGTCCTCAGCGCCCGCTGGGGGGGGCAGCTGCCTTCCGGGCTGCCGCGAGTTCACCTCGGCCGGCGAGGCCTGGGAGCCGATGCGGCTGCTGGCGCGGATGCTGGCCCAGATGCCTGGGGGGGGGGGCAGCGTGGCGTCAGGGCAGAGGTGCGGGCGGTATGCAGGCCTGGATTCACTTTCGTGTTTGACGATAAATGTGATATTTTGGATACAACTTCAATATGGAATATTCATTGCTTTAGTGAATTGCAGTATATAAGCAGAGACTATCCATGAAAAGGTGTTTGATTGTCCCGGCCGCTCCCTATAATCTTCAGTTCAGCACAGCAGATACAGCCTCAGCCGTAGCACTAGGTCCGTTATTAATAGCGGGACAACCTGCTGTTGAAATAACAGTCTGGAGTCCAGCTGCCACCAATGGGGTAAAAACAAAGTCCCCCATGACCAGCACTTCTGGCATGATGAAGCACGTCACTCTAGGGCCCAGTGAGCGAGGGAGACAGCTGGGGGCACAAGGACACGATGTGTCCGTGTGGCCTAAGAGGGAGGACACCTCACTAAATGCGGACGGTATTTAAAAAAAAAAAAATGTATTTAAAAAAGCTTTCGGAAAAACCAGCGACATTCGGTTAGCGCTCATTTGGACAGCGTAAGAACTCCGATCTTATCTGCTTAATCACCAATACTTAGATCAGAAAATCACTAGTTAACAGAAACCTAGTAAGTCCTGAGATATAAGCAGCGGAATCCAGATGAGCTGTAGGTTCGCAATCACCGTGTAACATGTTTAAAACAAAAATGTTACCACCCTGTCTTAATTGGTGCACCTTTGCAGCTAAAGTTTATGTTTCACCAAACAGTACACAGAGAATTTTAGCACCTTAACGAAGACAAAACATTACTCTGTGTTTGACACAGACAGAAGTGTCAGTGAGCTAAACCTAAACACATCTGCCAGTGTTCTCATGTGGCTGATTAATTATCTTAATATTAAGGGCAGGTGCATGATGAGCTGTTGCAAATACCGTGGTCTAATTATATTAACATTGTTTGGAAACGAGCTTGATCCTACCCTGAGGTTAAAGCACAGAATCTGGGTCCCCTAGAAGGACCGGAAAAGGCAGAGCATGGACGATGCCCATTAAAGTGCACTCCCAGAATGTGACATCCGTAGATACAGGCTGACATAGACACTGCCCTGTGGAAGACGCCAGCGCGCAGATCTGGCATCAGGGTCGTGTCAGATTAGCTTTTACAATAACAGCGTTCTGAGGATTTTCCCAAGACTAAATAATGGTGAGAAAATTGTGCGAAGTGAAATTCGCCGAAAGTTGACCGGCTATATGGGACTGGGGCAGCGTGAGGGGACAGCATCAGTCAGCCAGCATCCCAAGCCGCCGGAAACATCTGGAGCCACAGCTTTCTTAGGGTTTCCAAAGGAATCTAGAAAGACACATTCCTCTGTCTTCCACCTCGCAGGAAATTACGCTATCGTGAAATGCGATCGTTTGTGGACCCGACCGCAGTAAATAATTTTAATCTATACATCCTATATAATTGCAAAGAAAGGAATGCGACCCCCAAGGGGTGCTTAGTGCTTTCTGTCCATGTAGAATTGCAAATATTTATACAGACACAGCTTCCAAGGCTGAAATCACTTGACCTTAAGGTGGTTGGCAGTTTGCATTTGCTGAAGCACAACTTGTGCTCTGCAACAGTTGGAGGGGAACATCTGCTAATTCCAGTAATGTGCTCGGAAAAGCATTCAGATTTAGCCAAGAGTAACAGATACAAATCTGGTGGCTGGAGATGACCAGGCCAAGAGGCCCGACAGGAAGGCCTATTAAACACAGTTTCTAAATGAAGATATAGACTGATAAGATTGATTGGATACCAATACAGCAGATTAGGGATTAAGCACAGTTGTGATTTCTACAACTGAAATTTTAAAAACTGAAACAATGACTCAGAAACAGTAGTTTATAGCTATACAATTGCTCAGCCTCCTGACTGATGTGTGCAGAGCCGTTACTATCAAACCAAGCGACGCCTGGTTCAATACCATGGAAGGAACACAGAAAAATTCAAAGCAATGTTACTGTATCGAGTGATGTAGCCTTACAATCAGCAAGCGATTCACTAGGCTGACCGTTTTACATCGGCCATACCAAAGCACAAGGCCTCACCTCCTCGAGCGAAGCTGTTAGGGATGTCCCAGTGGACTGGCACCATCTTTGGTGTTTTGGGCGTCCGTCTTTCACTGCCTGGATTAAAAACCAAAAGTTTTTTTTTTGTATGATGAATACCATGTAGAGACAGTCAGGAGACAAACAAGGACACCTTCAGTTCCTTACAGTTCTGTCTATGCCAGCAAAGTATCTCCTTACTCCACATTTCGATCATCCCAGGTAGGCCAAAAAGACGCAGATAATGGATATTCATTTCACAAATGATGCTAGGTTAGCATAAAGAGGGATTCTGGCGCTGTGAGGATAGGCACATGGTTTGCCTCCGGCGTTCTGCTTCAGATTTTTGGAGCAAACACAAGCACCACTGTAGGATTACACCTTTAGCGGAAACCTGGAAATCATGTTTCATTGTGCAAATAGTATTTGCCTTTATTTGAACTCTCCAGGTATTGAGATGAGGAATCCAATAGTCTATCCAGATCTAGTTTATTGGTGCCAAAATGTGGATGTTCCCTTTTTTGACTGGGGAGATGTTTTACTCCAATTCCCACAGACAAAGGCTCATTGTAGCGACGCAGAAGATGGCTGCGATAAGACGGCTGTGCGGGCTGCACTGTTAGAGGTATGAACGCAGCTAAGCCTGTGCAGCCTGAATCAGAACCAGCGAAGCGAAGGAGGGGATTGTTGGTGACCTCTTAATCTCCTGCTCCTCTTACGTAAAGTGGGATCACACCATGGCTCCTTCCCAGCACAATTCAAACACAAGTAAGACTAAGGTGTGAATAGCTGGGAAATCATTCACAGAGATAAGGACCAACAGCCCTAACCTTGACCAAATAATGCCACATAAAAACTGAGAACTTTGCAATAACTCAGAGAATACAAGCTGACTTCGGTAAGAGAAAACGAGAACCTAGAACGGAGGACCATTTAAAAAAATCGTCATGATGTGCTCACCTGGGGACAAGCCAATCGCAGCGGGGTTCCTGGGGCTGTCTGTGTTGCTCCTTTTGGGGCAGGCTGGGATGGAGCTCAGGATAGCTTGTAGGTATTTCTCCTGCTCAAGGCTGCTGGAAGACTCTGAAGAGGCCGGTGCTTGCACCGACCAACAAGCATGCCATCCATTTCAGTCCTCTGACACTCTCATCAGTCAAAAAGCATGGGCTATCAAGACTACAACTCATGTAAAAAAGGGATATAACATGTAAAAAGCGGGTCTCATCACTAATATGGGTCACAACCAGAGGTGGACATTTCAGGTCCAGAAAGTAAAAATCCTGGATTTTGTTCCAACCAACCAGCTGAGTACTATGTGGCTGGGATTCTTTATGCTTAACTAGTAGGTTGAATCAAAATCTTGGTCTGGATTTTTTCTTTCTGGACCTGACATTGACACCTCTAATGATGAGAAACCCAGCAGCATACCTGTGGAGGTGGTGTTGGGTGACTTAAAGAGTCCCACCATGCTTTTGCCGTGGAAGCCCCCGGAGCGGATCAGTACGGCTTTGGTGCGAGGGTGTTTCCAGGTCACCACCGGCAGCCGGTTATGGCGATAGCAACGGGCCACTTTTTGCAGGCTGCTGTCCTGCACTGACTGGGGCACAACGAGCAGCCCAGGATAGCTGGGGGGTGGGGGGGGTGGCCATGTCAGCAAAGGAAGGGTCATTCGGATGACCTGCCGATATGTCCCAATGGCCGTTTTACCCCATAAGGTTTTGAGACTGACCTGCGGCACAGAGAGTACAGCCTGTTGACAGCAGTGACCCGGAACTGCTCGCCAGCCTTGGCCCGTGAGGAGCTGGCTGTAATGGTACCAAGGCCCAGTCGCTGGAAATCCCGAAAAAAGGTCTGTTCCACCAGCTGCTCCATCGTGGACTTGTCAGAAGTCTTCAGGGTACCACAGGCCGAAGGATCCCCATCATCGGACACTAGATGCCAGCGGTCACACTGGAGGTCAGGTCCTCGTGGTGGTCAAGGCCTAGGCGTGCTGGAGGCGGGACACTCACCTGAAACATCGTCATCCTCGTGCCAGGTCATGCGACTGCCCCTTTCGTTTTTCTTGCCCACGTGCGGACGCCCAATGGTAATCATTTTGGCTCCTCTCACAATTGTTTTGGAAAGTGTGCTGCAGAGGATTTATAAATTAGAGGAGGAGAACAAATAGCAGTCACTAACATTTTGGCTGATTGAAGTGTGTGTGTGGGGACCAAATTGCGTCCCCACAAAAAGCTGTGACTGCAATCAAAAAATGCTTAAAATCTTGTATTTTCTTTGGTTACTTATGGTTAAGAGTTGGGTAGGAGTTAAGGGTGTCATTGTTGGGTAGAGGGGTTTTTCCCAAAGAAAAGAATGGCGAGTCCCCAAAAAATATATAAAAACATACATGTATGTGAGAATGTGTGTATGACTGTCCAGGTCAGACCAACCGGAAGCCCATGTTCTTCTCCTTATGCTTGGGCAGGTTCAGCTGAGGCATGGTCTGCCCTTCTGCGAAGGCGAACGTGCTGAAGATGGATTGCGGGCAGCGTATCCTCTGAAGGTGCTTCTTAAAGATCTCCACCACTTCTGAACTGACCTCTTCATCAAATGCCACCTTGATAAGCTGTGGAGTAATGACCAGCGGAAGGACTGGATGAAGACACGTGGTCACTTTCTTCAGGAATAGAAGTCACCTGCACCAGGCCTTCCACATTCCGGCCTTTTTTTCGGAGGCTCCCTCATCGTGACAGTTCGGTGAACCCAGCTCAGGCTCTCCACAGTCCAATTTAGAGCTTAATGAGGGACAGAGCCGCCAACAAACCGCGCCTGTTGGCTGGGAGCGGCTGAAAGAGCAGTCCTGCGACCCCCCCCCCCCAATGTGTTTTTATGGGCCGAGTTACTAAAAAAGATAGGAATGAATAATAAAACTTTTACAGCACTCTGCACATTGTGAAAGAACAAGCACAAATGAGTGAGTGTAAAACATATTTTTCTGTTTCTGAGTGAAACTAGCATGATATAAAATGACCCATACACTTCTCCATTAAAACAGGCGCATCCATTTAGTACTGTGATCTGAAGGAGTATCATGAAGGGTATGACAAGGCACCTAGAGGACTACAGAAGAAACCAGAACACCTTAACCTCTACCCAACCCCAAACTTAACCATGAATGACCAAAACAAAATACAAGACCTCTGGCATGTGCTACAGAAGGCCTGCTGAAAGAACTGATCAAACACAGCAGCCAAATACCTGAGGAAATCCAGAGAAGGCTAAAAGCCCTTATCCCACACATGACAATGCATAACCTGCGGAGGCCCCCGACCCCAGCCTGCCGTTTCGACTCTCTGGCCAAGGCACTACCTGGAAGGAGGCAGAGCGCATCTGCAGGCCCTCCTGCATGCTCTGCTGCAGCTGGCTTTGGATGCTGATCTTCTTCTCCTTGGTCAGGGTGGAGACAGGGAAGCTGCGGATCACAGGCTGCTCGCCCACTGCCCGACACAGACCAGACACTCCTTTCAGCTGCACCATCTACAACCTTCCTTCACAGCAAGCGTGTGTGTGTGTATGTATATATATACACTCTCACACTTTTTGTATCTTTCAGTCACACAAGTATGTTGCATATATTCAGCAGACTATGAAATAACCGACTCATGTATATGTACATCGATGGTACAATGGAGAGCTACCGACACCCAGAGTTAAATCCCCCCCCGTGTGTCAACATACTTGGACAATAAACCTGATTCTGAATATAACGAAGCATCTACGTTTAAGTTTCACTGCTGTCACAGCTGGATATCTGAAACAAAGCAGATAATGTACCCAGAGAGTCGTGGGGGCTTCCCTTGAAGATGACGCGATAGGTAGTGAGGAAGAGTGCCCCCTCTGCAGGAAGGATGTGTGGACCACCAAGAGCCCCCCCTGTGGCTTCCTCCCGCCCATCAGTGTCAAGGACCACTCGCAGACCCTCGGAGATGAACTTCTCTCCTGGGAGCAAGGGGGGATTCAGGATCTTGGGCTGTGGTGAAGATAAGAAGACTATCAAAAACCCAGCCACGAGAGGAGTGTAGCAGCATTACATCCTACCCACAATTCCACTGAAGCACTGCCCGTACATAAACCCTGACATCACTGTAAACAAATGATTCTGACTCATTAAGCACCTAATAATGACACTCGGATGCAAAAAAAAATCTTGCGTTCTTCCTTCAGTAAGAATAGTAACTGAAACAGTTCCTCAATCTGAAACACATGGCCTGCAATACTTCCCTGAAATGTAAATGATTAGATTTATTTAATAACGACGAGATGCAGTGGATTCTGTTCGATCGCATGACTGCCACAGTGCGAACGCGCCAAGACAATGTGTTCCGCACGCCCCGGGAGACAGACGGACAAACAAACACAGGGAGAAAAGCAGTTAATGACCAGCGCCATTCCAGGGATGGTGCCGATGTGATCATTCGGCCCCTCAGCGAAGGGCGCTCACGAAACCCGCACCCCGGACGTTTCTCAAGCACGGCTTTCTGGCCTTCCTCCCCTCGCTTCCCCTTCTTTCCCCCGAAATCTCCGATTATTTCATCCCTTTATCACGGGCGCTGCATTCTTGAGGCGTGATGGATGCAGCAAACGCGCCGAGAGGCAGACGCACTCCTGCTCCGCAGTGCCCCATGGGAGGTAGCTGCCACATTGCGCAACGGGGGGTCAGCGAGGCGCTCGGGTGTCTGCGACTGCGGAATGCGCTCATGTCATCGGCACGGACGCGCTTCTGGGCCGCAATTGCAGTGTCGAGAGCGTGGACCAGCTGAAGGGGTCACTGTCCGACACGACTCTTCCAGCGCCTCCAAAAGAGAGGCAGCCGGACTCTCTGGGATGATTTATGGATCCTGGGTCAGCAGGTTAGCTCTTGCGCATTTCTGCCATTGCCGGGGAGGTAGGGCGCTTCATGGGAATCTTCCAGCACGAAGACAATAAATTCTGATTCTCAACATTCAGACCAAATCACGGTCCTGCTTCTGGCACATCTGTGGAGATGAAGCGATCTCTGGCAAAGTGATGTCACCGCTGGGCCCTCCAGCGAGACCCTCAGGCCAATCACTGCAGTGATATACTGTCCCTGCTCTCCTCATCTGTACCTCGAGTCGGAAAAAAGAATCTTTTAAAGTTAATTGAGTTTTCACACCATGTAAACGGCTACGGCTATATTCATGAAGAAGCTTAGGTTATACACACAGTCAACCCTTCCACCTTGCAGGGATTTAGGACATAGGCCCCCAGTGATTTGGAAAAATCTAGTACATTTTTTTGGTCCTCTTGGCGAGCTAGTTAAATGTAAGTTAAATTGGTAGCTAGTATTGCTGACAAGCCCTGAGCACCAATAGTTCATGTGCAGCCCATAAGATGGCAGAGTTGTGAAAAGTCGTACCCATTCACTAGGTGCCAGCTGCACCGCTGATTTTTGGCTAAAGAGTTTCCCCTCCAGCCCTACACCCCTCGTTGTTCTCCAACCAAAGAAGCAGCAGGTTCCACGAGGAACCTCACTGTGCTGACCTGGAATTGCTCATAACAGTTGTCATTGGCAACAAACTGGAGTAACATGGTCTCTTTCTTAAGTTTCAGAGAAATGACAAGAGACAGGCACGCTACAGTCCCCGCTACGGTTACACCTCTTTGAGTAGCTTAGCATAGAGAGATGGACCGATAAACCACACTCTACGTACTGATTGTATGACGGGCACCACAACCATGACAGAGTGGAGCATTGCCTTCATTGGCAGCACTCTGCATGAGAATGGAGCCATGTTGACAGTATATGCACAGTCACAGAATTAGCCTCAAGAGGGACACTTGCCTTTTGTATGGGTGGAAGCCTTCTGCTCTCACGGTGAACCGTCTCCAGGGTCTCCATCTGCATGGCCACGATGCCTGTGCCATGACATATGAGGACATGATTCATACAGGAGGGTGCGAGGGTGGCCTAATGGGTAGGGAAGTGCTCTTGTGATTGAAAGGTTGCTGGTTTGGTTCCCTGTTAAGGTACCACTGAGGTACCCTGAGCAAGGTCCCGCCCCAAGGTACCACTGAGGTACCCTGAGCAAGGTCCCGCCCCAAGCACTGCCAAGCCACAGGCCCTGCTGACTGTTCCGACCTTTTTCCACTTCTCTCACTGGCTGCCTGCCACAGACTTAGTGTCACGTGGATTTGCAAAGCAGCCGATTGGCTTCCGGGTTCTTCACCTACCTGGGATCATGTTGTGGAGGTTCTTGATGTGGTCCTGCGTGACCCCGCTCTCTGTGCCCACCTTATCGATGAAGCGCGAGATGAACCGCACCACCGAGTTGGCGATGTCATTGTTCTCGGGATCCTCAAAGCCACTCTCCGCGTCGAAGCTCTCCGCCACACTTCCAGCGATGCTGTTACAAACACACGCGTGTTAAAATGTAAGCAATGTGATCTAAAGGGGGTTGAATCGAAGGTTCTGAAGGACTGAAGAAGACTTCTGGATGAGAGGTGAAGCGTCTTCAAGAAATTGAAGAAGAGAAGTCTAGTTGCCTTCGATGCAAGCCCTTTATATTATCATGCCCTGGACGACTGAGACCCTACAGAGTTCACAAGGTCTTCAGTGGTGCACAGAAGGGTGTATTTAGGGCATGGACATTAGTCCCATGGTCCAAAGCCCCCTTCCAGAGATCTGGGTCACACAGCCTTGTGGCTCAAACGGGGACTTGACAGTCTTAACTGGATAAAAACTCAGTCAAACTTAATGTAATAAATAAACCACATGATGTACAAAGTTACACTTAAATCTAAAAAGTGACCTTCAGGCTGTTTCCCCACTTTAGAGGGCACTCTTTCCGTTAGGACAATAACCAATGTCTTTCAATAAATGTTCATTCTCGCAATAAGCAAAGCTGTGCAAAGTGAAAGTAAAATGCCCT
>JAODKN010000084.1:32480-43516 GCA_026774425.1 Petrocephalus zakoni
CAGCAATCATTCAGGGAAAAGATAACTATTTAAAAAAATGCACATAACTCACTCTCCTGGCAGCGCATGTATAGAATGAAAAGGCCGCTTCCATAACGGTTTGCTCATATGCACTTTGTGAGCCCAAGGCTTTACTGGCTCCGAGGTGCAATTAGCCACATGCTCGGCGTGTTTGAGACCACGTGGGGACACGGGCCTGCTTTATATAAGCGCTACATCAGGCCCCGCGGGCACACAGAGGGCCTGGGCGCCCGGCCAGCCCATAAACACGGGCCGAAAGAGAAAGGAAGGCACCGCGTGTGCGAGAAGGCGGAGCTGCACTTCAGCAGACGCTGGAAAAGACACCCGAGAAATAAACGCATTACTTTGGCTTATAATCCTAAATACAGAATTAAAATAATATAAATAACCTTCTTAAATTATTCACATTGTTTTATATGGATATTGTATTACATATAAAATTTGATGTGCCCGTTTATCAGTTAACACAAGTGGGTCATCAGCTGGATAAATCCAACAGTCATAAAAGCTGCCTTCCAGCTATGGCTGAGAACTCCGGTGCCCTGGCAGCTCCCGGGGAAGCCACGCACCTTCTCTGTCTCCAGGATCTTGTTCTCAAAGATGGACGTGACGCAGTTCCGCACCACCTCCAGCCTCCGGGCGCTGTTGAAGGTGGAGCCGGCCTGGCCGGAGATGGGCGCTGGTGGGGAGTGGGGAATGGGGGTCACACAGGGTCATATTACAGCAGCCCTACTTTCTGTCTTATCATACGTCTACACTCGCTCTCATGTGCCGGCCTGCTGTAAGAAGAAAAGGACGGCACAGCATGGGTGTGAATGCTTCATACTGACATCAAAGAAAATATCTGACTAAAATTCATCATTAAAGGTAATTGTGTGAGTTACGATCAATTCAATTCAATTCAATTTATTTTTATATAGTGCCTTTCAGTAGTTGTCCCATGGTGCTTTACATGGGTGTGTTGGGATATGTTACCATATATTTAAGAAAGGAAGACAATAAGAAGTGTAACTTGTGAAACTTTCATGGTGAGGGAGCCCATCGCGGTCCGAGTGGCGGAGGGGACGAAGGCGCTAGTGTGGCCTGCTTATCTGGCAGGGGAGCAGCACCAGCCCACAAGGGGGACGGGCGGCCTGAGACACACATACCTACTGGTGGCCCAGGGGGGGGACAGGCCCCGAAGGGTGAGACAGCCTGAGACACACATACCTACTGGCGGCCCGGGGGGAGGATAGGCCCCGAAGGGTGAGACAGCCGGAGACACACATACCTACTGGCGGCCCGGGGGGGACAGGCCCCGGGGGTAGGAGGGGGACGGGCCCCGAGGGGGGGAGGCGGTCTGAGACACACATACCTACTGGCGGCCCGGGGGGGACCACACACTTGTTCTCAGGGCACTGGCTGACGCTGTGGTGCTTGGCCAGCCCCTCCTCCAGCAGCTGCTGCACCCTCCCCTCGTCCACCCGGGGGAAGGGCATGACGTGCACTCGGAGGTGGGAGCCCTCGGTGGGACGTGGAAGCTTCTGGAAAGCCATGTGTGGGTTGGGGTTCTCCTGTGGACCACACAAGGCACAAAACCTGATCTAGACATGACCAGCTAGTCAGGCACTAAGAGCATGAGGGAGATGGACCAGCCCGGGGGGGGGTCAGCGGAGGGATGCTCACGTTCTTGTAAAGCTGCTCCGAAATCTCACGGATCCGCTGCTGCAGCTTTGCGGGGTCTGCGGCTTCCTCCTTAAAGCGGTCTGGGGGCAAGGCCACCAGCTAAGGGGGGGAGATAATCACAGGACAGGGGTGTAACAGACTGTACGCGCGACACCTGGGCAGCAGCATCCGCGGCCCGGTCACCTGCCAGCCCCAGCCCCCATCGTCCGCACTCCGCATGCAACGCGGCCCCAGCCCTCGTCTCGTCTCCTGGATCTGGACTTGATTTGGAGGCCAAAGCTATCTGCCAGATGCAGGCGCGGGTCCCTGGAATGTACCGGGGCTTACGTAAACTGAGCCATACCTCGTCAAACAGATCGCAGGCCCTGTAGGGGGGGCCCCTCTCGGAGACGAAGCCGGCGAATGCCATGCCGTCCATCACCTTGGCCAGGAAGTCGTTCTCGATCAAGCCTCTCTGGTCCAGAAAGGCTGCCTGGAGTAGCAATTTCATTAGTGAACATTTCTGAAATAAAGCTATCAAACTGCACGCAGGACAGCAAATTTATGTCTTACTGGCTATTAAACAATATGGAAAGGCTTAAAATATACTGAACATTAAGCTAATAAAATTAGCACTGATGTAACATTGGTATCATCCAGAAATAAAAAATAATCTAAATTAAATCGGCATAATACAGTATGTAAAAGAGCACTTATTATAGCGCTCTCTTCCCCCAAACATGGGCCGGCCTTGACCGTAAAGGACACCGATGGCGGAAATGTGCTAAATTCCTGGCCTGTAATGGAAACCGGGTGCAGGGCATGGGGTTCGAGGGGAATGGGGCGAAGGGCCCTGGGAGAGGTCACCAGGGACATCGACAGGCGAATTCCTGGCCGGGGGTGGGGGGGGGTCACGTGTGGCATCCCACCTTATGAAACTGTATAACCGGCTCCGAGTGAATGCGGATCAGCTGCAGACATGAGCGGTAACCCTGGAAGAGCTGTGCGAAGAGCCAGAGGAACACGGCCCGCAGGTCCTTATCCTGCAGGATGCGAGCAGACACAGGCAGACGTGGTGAGAGGCGGTGAGAGGCGGGCAGGCACGGTGAGAGGCGGTGAGAGGCGGGCAGGCGCGGTGAAAGGCGGTGAGAGGCGGGCAGGCATGGTGAGAGGCGGTGAGAGGCGGGCAGGCATGGTGAGATGCGGACAGACACAGGCAGACGTGGTGAGAGGCGGTGAGAGGCGGGCAGACGTGGTGAGACGCGAGCAGACGTGGGCAGACGTGGTGAGAGGTGGTGAGAGGCGGGCAGGCACAGTGAGATGCGGTCAGACACAGGCAGACGTGGTGAGACGCGGTCAGACGCGGGCAGGCACAGTGAGATGCGGGCAGACACGGGCAGGCACAGTGAGATGCGGGCAGGCACGATGAGATGCGGTCAGACACAGGCAGACGTGGTGAGAGGCGGGCAGACGTGGTGAGACGCGGGCAGGCACGGTGAGATGTGGGCAGACACAGGCAGACATGGTGAGACGCGGACAGGCATGGTGAGATGTGGGAAGACGTGGGCAGGCACGGTGAGACGCGGTGAGACGCGGGCAGGCACGGTGAGACGCGGGCAGACATGGTGAAATGCGAATGAGAAATGCGAATGAGAAGCATGGCCAGGTGCAGGCAGACACAGGCAGGCACGGTGAGACGCGGGCAGACATGGTGAAATGCGAATGAGAAATGCGAATGAGAAGCATGGCCAGATGCAGGCAGACACAGGCAGACATGGTGAGATGCAGGCAGACATGGTGAAGCGCAGTCAGACAGGGGCAGACACAAGCAGACATGGTGAGACACGGGCAGACACAGGCAAACATGGTAAAACATGGCCAGATGTGAGCAGACAGGGGCAGGCACAAGCAGACACAGTGAGACACGGTCAGACGTGGGCAGAGACAAGCAGACATGGTGAAACACGGTCAGATGTAGGTAAACACAGGCAAACATGGTGAAATAGGGCCAAATGCAGGCAGACACAGGCAAACATGGTGAAATAGGGCCAAATGCAGGCAGACACAGGCAGACATGGTGAGACGCAGTCAGAAACGGTGAGACACGTTCAGACGTGGGCAGACACAGGCAGACATGGTGAGACGCGGGTAGACATGGGCAGACACAGGCAGACATGGTCAGATGAGAGCAGACACAGGCAGACATGATGAAATGCAGTCAAACACGGGCAAACACAAGCAGGCATGGTGAGACGTGGTCAGAGGCAGGCAGACGTAGGCAAACATGGTGAGACGCGGGCAGACACGGGCACACACAGGCAGGCACGGTGAAACACAGTCAGACGTGGGCAGACACAGGCAGACATGGTGAGACGTGGTCAGAGGCAGGCAGACGTAGGCAGACGTAGGCAGACATGGTGAGACGCAGGCAGACATGGGCAGACATGATGAAATGCAGTCAAACACGGGCAGACACAAGCAGACATGGTGAGACGCGGGCAGAAGTAGGCAGACATGGTGAGACGCGGTCAGACATGGGCAGACACAGGCAGGCATGGTGAAATGCAGTCAAACACGGGCAGACACAAGCAGACATGGTGAGACGCGGGCAGACGTAGGCAGACATGGTGAGACGCGGTCAAACATGGGCAGACACAGGCAGGCATGGTGAAATGCAGTCAAACATGGGCAGACACAAGCAGACATGGTGAGACGCGGGCAGACACAGGCAAACATGGCGAGACGCGGTCAGACACAGGCATACATGGTGAGACGTGGTCAGAGGCAGGCAGACATGGTGAGATGCAGGCAGACACAGGCAGACATGGTGAGACGTGGTAAGACACAGTCAGAAGAAGAAACTGTCAAATAATCTGCTGTCAAATAAACGTAAAAAAACACCTAAAATGCATTTTACATCCATACACCATACATACATGCAAGTGGATTGCCCGTGTTAGACTCTCAGCACTTCCGTAAGATACTGAGGCTCTTACCACATGCTTTATGTTGGGAGAGGCCACATGCGATGGAGGAAACGCGTAATCAGCCACAACAAGGTCAGGATGCAAAACCTCGGGGAGAAAAGGACAAACACAGATCAGATGATTTTCCTGTGACACGTTTTAATGTCGTACACCATCCCTTATATGAGGACTAATGGTCGTGTGTCAGGCATGCTGCATAAAAGTCTACCAAATAACAAATAAAACATTAAAAAACAGCAGAACCTTCCGCTAAAAGAAAAATGTACATATAAAGGAAAAAACACACACTCTTCCCAGTTAAGAAAAGCCTGACCCAAGATTAATAATCACATTACTGGTCTGAAGGGCAGAACACAATGAAAGACGTTTATTACTATCAACCTATGACCAGGTGATCACACAACAGAACACAGCAGTGGCACTGGGTGAGTTAACTAGACTACCTGCTTCTTAAATATTAATCATCTGGGAGAAAACAACCACAGTAACCTGCTCAGGAGCAGAACAGGAGCAGGAAGATTGGTCACTGGTGCAGATGGGGCATCGACCGCGGCCCACTGGCAAAAGTGCCTGCAGACGCAGGGCTCACCACGGACAGGGCGCTGTAGGTCTGCTGCAGCAGCGGTTCCGGCAGGCAGCACAGCTGGATGCACTCTGGGATCTTTATTGTTCCACCGTCCAGGTCAGCGATGATGACATCCAGCTGCGCGGAGAACAGGCTTAACCGGCAGGCCGAGCCCAGCGCCCAGCTGCGCTTACACTCGCAAATTAACACCTCTGTCAGAGTCCACGAGTCCCCCTCAATATACTTAGTGACCGTAAAAGCAATTTCATGGATCCCTGAGACAAGTGGATCCGGGCGTGAGAGGCGCGGAGCTCACCAGGTCCAGGACGTCGCTCTGGAAGACGGAGTGAACGCCGATGATGAAAGGTGTCGGAGAGCTGAGGACCTCCAGCAAGCGGGCCGGCAGGATGGGGATGTACGGGTAACTGGGTTCCAGAAAGAAAGAGAGGGAGGAACAGGCACGACTCAGCACTCAGAGATGGTTTAAGGAATTAAGAAAAAAAATACAACACATCTACATTAACATTGTGTTAATAGAAGCATCTTCTTAGACAGGTAGACACTATCTGATTAGTGAACGGACAGACTCTTCACAAACAGACTGGATGGTAATTCCAAAGGTATGGACAATCTACAACTGCTACACTAAGCAGACAACAAGTGTCAAACTGAAGGCGCACGTGTATGACATCATGCTGTGTCAAGCCTACAGTATTTTGGGAGGTAGAGGGTCCCACAGGGTTAAACAAAGGCACCTCACACTGGAAAGATATGACAAAAGTACTCACAAAATACTTGCACATAAAATTCCCATAAGGCCCTTTAAAGTGAAACAACCAAAAACAGAAACCAAAGTGTAAAACTGAGGGTGCACAGAGGAACACAGCCACAGGACAAAGCCTACAAGTCCCAACAGGGCCGGACGCGTCCCGTCAGGGAAGACTTCTCTGGACTTGGGTTGATGACCAAGCGCCATGGAGAAGCAAAGAAACTCAACAAATGCACGTGTGCCGCTGCTCTACTTCCCACAGCCTCAAAAGTGTCAAAAAGAAGGCGGTAGATGTGCACAGCAGCCCCGAGAGGCCAAGCGAAGTATTATTCCCTAAAAGAGAGGAGAACCTTACCTGTACTTCAGAGGGAACACTAGCGATTCCAGGGCACGACATGCATCGCCCAGTCTCTGGTAGCTGGTGGAATGGAACAGAACCTTGTGCTCTGTCAGAACTGCACAGAACAGGCTGAGAACATTCTGGATCCCTAAAACCAAAAACAAGCAGAAAAAAAGCTATTTACATATGTTTGCATGGCAAGGAAATCCTCTCCTATTCTACCTGTATATCCGCAATCAGTCATGAAACTCCTAGACTATTGAGTTTCACTACAAGATGATTCAATTTAGGGAAGACTGCCAACATTAGCCAGCATTATGGAGGTGATATTAATAACCTGATGGTACCCCTACTCTACAGGTCTGTAGTCCCCGGGGATGCAAGTCTTCCAGACCTGAACTCACTGCCGATTAGTTACACGTATTTCCGATTTCAAACCAAATCTTACGCATGCGCAACACGTCATACGCTCAGCCGCGTACACACCCACATCAGTGTGCACTCACACATGCACTAAAATGTCCGTACTTTGGAAATGCTTCAGTATGAGCGAAGTGGACGCAAATCTGCAGTAAGCGTGAGATCTGGGTATACCATTGGGGAACCAATGCAAAGACATTTAACATAAATTTAATTAGACATTATCAGCGGTGAATGTGTTTCCTGTAATTGCCAGGAATAAAACTGGACGGTTCGAGTTGAATATCAGGTCAGTCCTTTATTTGACCGGCAGGCCAACCAGCATCACCACAACGCAGCACCCTGCTCGCTCCGGTTACACACGCTCAATTTTGAATAAGCTAGCAAAGTGAAAGCTGCTACAACTGAAGCCAGCAGGGCATGTTCGGAGCGATCTACAAGCCAGGAGTGTCTCTCCTGTCTTTCGTTGGTATAAGTGGTGAAAAGAGCAAAGGAATTACGAGGAAAATTATGGAATTCATGGCACTGGCTGACCAGCCGGAGAAAGGCTTCAGAAATATGATAAATTACCTCAGCCCAAATTACAGAATACCGAGAAGGCGTTACTTAACCGATGCCGAGATGTCACACACGTAGGCAGCTACAAGCGGATCCCAAAGCGGTATTCAGTTTTACAACCGATTCCAATTCTGTTTATAAAGAGAAACTTGCCTTTAATAATTAAGTAGTGGCATTTTGGTTATAATATGTTGAAAAGACAAAAAATGTACATTGTTATATATTTTTTTTTTACTTACTTCACTTATTATAATTTGAAAGAATATATTAAAATTTAGTTGTATTTAGGATTGTATTTATTTATTTACTTAATTCTATGTGAATTTGTAAAGTTTAATAAGATTTTGTTATAAAAATAAAGTTTTGCATTAAAGAAAATTTGATTTTTGTTTGTATTTACTGTTCTCAGGAAAAATATAATCGGGATCAGCCAAGAAAACTGCAATCGGCGCATCCATAATTCGGACCATGGTATCAAATTGGTTGTCAAGAATTTCACAGATATTGTTATCAACTACTAAATTTCTGGTATCCTGACATCACTACTCCAGTGTGACAATATCGACAATACTGTAAACTAAAAAAAATCAACTGCAATGTCCCAATAGTGGATCCCAAAATCATAGTGTTGGTGGCCCAGTCCCATAACTACTTGGTGACAAAATCACACTGCAGACTCAACTACATATTTCTTTCAGCAATTGTTAAATGACCCAATTGTTAATAAGACCAAATGAACAAAGAGCAAGAGAAACATATTTACCTTTCAACAGCACACATCCTCTGACTTTTCCCACCACACACACACACACACACACACACACACACACACCATGTATTCCTATCTTTATGGGGACACTCCATTCATTCCTATGGGCATAACCCTGATCCCAACCCTTAACCCCTACCCAGCCCCAACCTTAACCAAAAGTAACCAAACAAAATGTGAGACTTTTGCCATTTTTAGATTCTTGATTGCAGACACAGATTTTTATAAAATTGAGGTTATCCTTATGGGGACCAAAAATGTCCCCACAATGTAGACAATAACTGGTTTTTATCACACTGTGGGGACATTGGGTCGCCACAACGTAATATAAACATGATCACACACACACACACACACACACACACACACACACAGAATTGCATGCCTACCTAAATGGGGACCTTCCATTCATTTCTATCGGAAAACCCTAATCCCAGTCAAGACACCCTTAACCCCTACCCAGCCCAGACCTTAACCATAAGTAACCAACCAAAATAAAAGACTTTTGGCATTTTTAGTTTTTTGATTGCATTCACAGACTTTTACAAAACTGAGGTTATCCAAATGGGGACCTGAAAAGATGTCCCCAAAAGTAGGGAAATTTCAGGTTTTACCACACACTGGGAACATGCACAGTCCCCACACACACAGTGACGGTGGGCTGCAGTTCCCTAAACCCTAAGGGTGAGGTGCTTGCTGCAGCCTACAAACAACAATGACAAAAATAATACTAATTAAAAAAAAAAAAACTTTCAATAGTGGTGTATTGGATAACATCCTCAGAAAATTCCATTCTGACAGATTTCAAGTTTACAGTTCCTGTTATTCTTTGCTATCACACTACCACTGGTTTCATTAATCACATTAGAGAAAAAAAATGCTGACATGCATATCTTTCAAATCGGTTCACCAGTAAACAGGAACATAATAGTGAGCATTCAGGTGGCACACGTCCTGAGTAAAACGAGGACCTTCAGCTAGCTTATTTAGTAAACACACAGGAGTGCATACTCCCACAGCCAGGCCATGACGGAGTTATAGAAACATCCCGAGTTCGCTAATAATTATGAAGCACTCCATGCACTTGCTGTATTGTGTCTTCCCGCTGCTATGCGACTGATGGAGAATGCAGTTATTTGCTAAATACAGACACGGTGACGTGCCGCGTACTGGCTGTTCCAGGGCTCCGCTTGGAGGCGGTGGGCTCAGGGAGATCTCCAAGACAGCTAGCTGTGCTTGGCTTCCGACCTTGAGTTGTTTACTTATCTGGAAACACTTCCAGCCCAGCAAACAGGACAGACGGTGGCGAGCAGAAGCCCCCAGGCTGCTCTCTCTCTCACGCTATACCCCCAGGGTCCACTCCACACAGGACATTTTTCTGCTCTGACTTCCAGCATCAGGTCCTTCGTGTGGGTGGGACACCCATGTCTCAGAAATTCCTTTCGAAGAAGTTCACACCTAATTGGCTAGAGCGATGCGTCTATAAACCATAATGTGTCCCCAAAACAAAAGACAAAAAGGCACACATTAAATTGTTTCTCTTATGCAGTGCAGTCTTCGTGTCATGTCTAACATAATACACTCAAAGATACCCTAACATGCATGCCTTTTTATTAAACACATGCATTACGCATATTGAAAATACATTATGGACATCTATATTGCAGCACACAGCCCGAAAACATTGCTGTTCCTGTTGAACAGTAAGAAAAAAAAAAAACGAATACTCATTTATATGGCAAGTATTTGTAAACGTTAGCTGGATCTCAGGCGGTTTGCCCAACAGCCAGAGATTGCTGGTGGTGTTCTATATATGGAACGGGACAAAGACACGGATCAAGAAGTTTCTCGTCATTTAGGGCAGCAGGGAACATCACAATTAAGGACATGAACTTGTAACCCAAAAGGCTATAACTTCCAGCTGTAGAAGAGTTAAAGTTTCTAAACTGTGTCATTTAACTAAGCAGGTAAATGCAGATGCAGAATGGAATGCTACACCTGTTTTTCTGGCGAGTATTATTACATTTTGCCGTTTCTAGCTAGCATGGGGCTCACTTACCCAAAGATGACAGCAAGTAACTGGCAGTTTCACAGGATTCCCAGGAAACATTCAGCATAATACGACTCTCTCTACCCTGCTCTCCCATGAAAGATCCGCATGAAGGAGAATGTTATCAAAAGCAGCAAAATACAGGAATGTTACAACTGTCCACCAGCGATATAGAAAAGACCAGAAATAAGGGCTCCTAGTCAGGTCAGTTCATAGGATAAGGAAAAACATATTTTTCATAAGTACTACTAAGTAAAAAATCTTATTTTATAATAAATAAAATATCTGTTCCCATTTATGGCAGAAAGCCAATGGAGCACTAGAAAGACAACCCAAAAGTCATAAGAGAGGCGAGAAACCTCAGTGTGGACATCAAGGTCAATGCGCCTGACACCTCTCGCATAACAACAGGGCTAACGTTTCACCGGAGGTCATAATTAAGTTATAAATAAGAAAGCATGCAACATTCCACTTAGATCTATGAAGATATGCCTTCACAGATGATGACGGCATAAACAAACAGGGAAGCAACTAAGATCTATGGAGATATGCCTTCACAGATGGTGACGGCACAAACAGGGAAGCAACTAAGATCTATGAAGATATGCCTTCACAGATGATGACGGCACAAACAAACAGGGAAGCAACTAAGATCTATGTAGATATGCCTTCACAGATGGTGACGGCACAAACAGGGAAGCAACTAAGATCTATGAAGATATGCCTTCACAGATGATGACGGCACAAACAAACAGGGAAGCAACTAAGATCTATGTAGATATGCCTTCACAGATGGTGACGGCACAAACAGGGAAGCAACTAAGATCTATGAAGAGATGCCTTCACAGATGGTGACGGCACAAACAGGGAAGCAACTAAGATCTATGAAGAGATGCCTTCACAGATGGTGACG
>JAODKN010000084.1:54863-75966 GCA_026774425.1 Petrocephalus zakoni
AAATTTGCGTGATCAACTTTATTACATTATATCTATAGAGCATCTCTGAACTGTACAGTTTGCATAAAAATCCACGGAATTCTTTTAGATGGCAGATGGCTGTTCACAAGATGGCAGCAGCAGGCTCCATTTATTGTATCCATCATATTGCAGTACCAGTTTTGGGTTGATTTGGGATGTATCACAGGGAAGATTTTCACATGTAGATTTTCGTTCATATAATGTTTTTGTGAAGTAGTAATAAGACCCGTCATAGATCAAATAGAGTGAACAGAGTAATAAGAACAAAGAAAGTTCTCCTATCCACAAGATTAAGGCCATTCGTCAACTCATGCTCATCTTTGTTTTGTGATTTGTCTCAAAATTTGTTCAGATCTAGAAAGTCGCTCTTACAACATGTCTGCAACGAACTCACATATTTGACAGATATCGCACTAATGGAATCAGATGTCTTTTTTGCTACCAGTATGAGGTGGTCTGTCCATATAATTCACTACTTCTAGTCACCCCTACAACGTGCCTGCAAAGTCTGAAAAATATCTGTACAATACTATTAGAGTTACTGTGTTCACAAGACCAAGACCCTTCTACAGCGTTTCCTTCCTTTGCTGCTACACAGCGCTGCTGCTTCATTTCAGGGACAATTTGTCTGAAAATGAAAGCAGGTGTAGATCTTCATCCATATAATGTCTCTGTGAAGCAGTAATATGGTCCATGAAGTTTAAATGTCATCTGCCTTCCTTTGCTGCAGGGATGATTGTTTCAGTTTTGGGGTGATCCGTCTCAAAATTTGATCAGTTCTACTTCGGCACCCATACAATGTCCCTGTGAAGTTATTGGCATAGCAAGCCAAGTGTCTGTGGTGCCGGTAGTGGCAGACTGGTCCCAGACCATATGTATTCCTCTGGGAACACTGCTAACAATATCTGACGCATTGTAGTCATTGTAGACTTAAATGCTTGTTTTATTATGGCTTACATTTGGAAAAAAAATAATTGTATAATATTATACTTTTTTTTGGTCGCACCACCTGACATTTATCAGCGGGCTAAAGCCATCCTTCTCATTCATCCACAAGCATCTGCATATCTCACAGAGCGTCAGCTGGGATGAATTAAAAGACCCCACAAGTCCCCACAAGGAGAAACGAGGCATCGCTATTCAATGCCGTCTGCAGGACCAGAAGCATGACAACTTACAGCCACTTCTCCTTCGCTAAATGGTCAGATTTTTTGTCAGTTTTGTCCACCAGCCATATGAGAGACGCCAGCTGGTTCATTTAAACAGCCAGAGGAGCAATCGGAGTGCATCTAACCTTGGAGGACATAATCTGAGCCAGAGAGCCAGAAACTTAATCTTTCAGCAAAGTCGGTGCATATAGTGCACTGCACAATGTTTGCACACAATGGCACTCATGCAACTCCAATGGTTTAAGTAAGCGTGATCAAGTTCAACATTCTTGGATCTCTTCAGAGGTGTGCAATCTGTGCATTAACCTAAACATATTTTGAAGACAAACTGACGGGGAATTACAGGCTGATAAATACAGTATTAACTGCATAGATGCTGGCCCAGCACGCCTGCACCTGCCGCAGTAGGGGATCTTTTTAAGTGTGTGATTGCTGCGGTCTCCAAAACAAATGGCCACTGATAGAATTCTCCCTTGATTCCAACAGATGTTCCGTCTCTTGGAGAACCCTTCATTATTGTTTTTGGCCTTTGTCTGAACAGCAAGAATGCTTCATAAATCAGCGGTCCGTATCAAGCAGCTCGAGGTTCCCAGAGTTATTACCCGACCTTCGTCATCTCCACGTAAGCTAGTTAACCTGGTTTGACTCGTACCGTGAACAGGTGCAGGGAAGGCTGGTATATGGATCCTTTTTTCTGCCTTCCACTAGGGGGCTAACAGCACCACAGAAGGAGTACAGCAATAAATTAGCATTATGTAAACACTACCATTACTCAGCCAATTATTTACCTTGAAAGTCATTCCATGCAGCCAACTCTGTTAGCAAGACATAATGGAAAACTTTGTTTTTCGTTTTAGCTCACACATCACAGCTGACATAGTTCACATTTCAGTGGTCAGCAAATAATGGGGGGAAAAAAACTATGTTCCTCCAAGTAGCTAAAACAACGGAGAACCCTGTGTTCAATGCTATCAGGAAAAGTTAAAAACGAAACCTAAATATAAAAAATAAAACATTAGGACCAAATGAAGGTCAAAAGTGATTCACCCAAAAGAAGCCTGGAATGTCTAAGCACGCAACTTGTTTTATAGCGATAAGATCATGTTTTGACGAAAGATTTGTTTGGTTTGATTTATTTCAAAGGCCAAGCAACAGTGCGTTACAGCACTCAACTGCAATATAATTGCGGGTCAAACCACCGGCGACGTGTGTTCCAAGGAAAGCAGCACCATCATTGGAGAAGCAGTGTCAGGCAAAAGCAGGTCAGTGGGATTACCACCTCTAGAGGGTAGACGGAACACTCCGGTGGCTCGCAGCCACTGCTGACACTTGCCAAACGCACTAGAATTATGGTGGCGAAGGCGCATGTCTGCTCTAGATCAAGCTCTCTGAAATTCACCTTATGGAACAAAACAAACCTCACATCCGAAAAGGGAAAAAGTGCACACTTCAATATATCATCATATTAAAGAAATATGTGCTCTAGCTATTAATTTAATTTCTGTGTTTTCTTTTTCAAAGGACGGTCCAGTCCACCCTACACAGCACTCGCCCCTCTCTAATCAGAATCACACATCGCAGCTCCGATGTTATGGTAACCTGGCCAAGGCGAGTGCCTGTATTTTGCTTCTATTCGTTTCATTGCAGCTAAAAAATCAGACCCTGAGTAGGAGAAAAAAAAACCAAAGTGTTCGTTGACAGGCATGAGGCAAGAAAATCTGATGGAGCATCAGTGTACGCTTTGATTTCTGAATATACGGACTGCAGATGGTCCCCGAGTTATGACGGTTCCACTTACGATTTTCGACTTTCGATCTTACGATGACCATAGCGATAAGACAAAATTTGACAAACATTTTAAGTTTTGCGCGGCCGGCAAACGTAGCAGCGTATGCGGTACAATATGTTGGGACGCTGCCGGGATGTATGGCATCTTCCACCGTGGGAGGTGCCTCACTCTCCCCAGCAATCGTCAGAGTTCAGATGTCTCGGTGTTACTACCCCATACTGATCATCATTCTTTAAGACTCCTGGGTAGGCTAGGCAACGTCTCAAGTTACGATATTCTCAAGTTACGACGGGGCCATCGGAACGCATTTCCATCGGCTACCTGTCGGGGGCTACCTGTATATATTAGGGGTGGCTGGTACGCCGGTGCCATAGTCATTGCCAAGGTGATTGTGTGCCACGAAATGGATGGCACTATGCTGTTAAAACAGTGAGAAGTCAACAGCCTAATAATACAACAGCCTATTCATAAAAAATAATGCATTTTATTTCTATTTTTTTGTAGTCTGAATACTTGTCCTTATATAGGTTTATGTAACCGGTTTATCTGCATTGTGTGAATTTTCTATTAAACAAACTATGATGCCATGTCATGATAGCAAATTAACAAATTCAAAATAAACAGATTTTTTGTAATTATACACATTAAACAAAAAATAACCAATTTACATCTGTACAGTAGCAAATTAAGAAGTAAAACATTCTCTAAATCAGCCTATATATAGGCTGCTGTGTGGTAAAAGACAACTGCCCAATTAACGCGTGGCGTCGGGCCAAAAGTAGCCACTTAAGCCGGGTATAAGCTAATAAAGCTATGAAAGGCAGGGAAAGAGGCATAAAAAGAGACACAAGTGGAATTTTGAAACCAGCCAAGGCGTCTACAGGAGAGGAGGGGAGGCTCCCACTCCAATAAAGGGGGTACCTCTGCTTTGTGGAACTGATTTCAGTTTGGAAGCAGTATTATGCAAGCTTTGTCGCTGTGTCCGGATAGCAAAATGGGGAGACAACCGGCACCCAGGCCAAAACCAGTGAATGTCGACCAGCAGCACCAGTGGGCACTACCCAGAAGCACACGGGGGTCACTCCGGGCATCGTGTACCACTGCTACACCAAGACTGGTAAGAGACAGAAAGATATCACTAGTGCAATCACAACATATATAGCTAAGGACATGGTGCCCATTCAAACAGCAGAGAGAGATGGCTGCAGATATTACGTGCGTATTCTGGACACAAGATACGAGCTGCCCGGTCGGAAAGGTTTTAGCCAGTTTTTAGAAGGATCTGCCAGAGCTATAGTTTGGGACTGAATCATCAATGAAACTGGCAACACTGAAGCCTTCTCAGCCACCACTGATTTATGGCCCAGCCGGACTACTGAGCTGAAGTGGATAGTTTAGGTAGAGAACAACCAACCAACCGAGTCCTCTGTGACCGTGCCACTTTATGGTTGGTAGAAACAAAATCTCGATCAGGATTTTTACTTTCTGGACCCGAACTATCCACCTCGGCTCAGCATCACTCACCCACTTCACTGAATGCAACAGAGCATTATTTTTTAAACCAAATCTCATTTGGCACTTGCAGGAACATCATAAGGAAGAACACTGCGAAATCACAAGGCTGATTCAGACGAAAACGAGCCAACATCTTCTGTACGTCTATGCATAATCACATATTTATCAAAATATTGGATCGGGACATATAAATATTGATCGGATCGGATCAGGGTACCAAAAAAAAAGGGGATCAGGACACCACTAAAGGAGACAGGCAGTGTGTTTCAAAATCGTGCTACGCTATTCCCATTCAGGAACTTCTGATCAGGTCATCAGCCCACCTTGCAAAGCGAGCCGGGGTGTGTCTGCACCCTACGCGGGGCTAGCAGAGAGCACACGGCGCGCTAAAGCCTACATGCCACATTCAAGGGTCATTTTTAGTGCCGATCACCACAACTAGGGGAATAATATACACTTACTGCTATCTTTTTCTTACAAAGATGTTCTTTGTTATTCCCGCGCATAACTGCCTCATGACTATGCCAGAAATTATGAATGAATCAAGGACATGGGAACACGAGGGTACCGGGGCGAAAAGTAACACTGCTGTACAATTTCATCATGAGACCCTGACCCGTTAAAATGCGGCACAGAGCAGATGAAATTCCCTGCCACAGGGGAGCTGCCGTAGCAGAAGCCCCTATTGAAAGTGTTCTCTGAAATAAGCACGAGGATTTCGACATTTTCTTAATATTGCGTTTCCCCAGGTAGCTATAATGAACAGTACCGGTCAAAGGTTTGGACACACCTACCCACAGGAAGGTTTATTTGTATTATCTATTCTCTACATTTAGAATAAAGACATCAAAACTATAAAGTAACATGCATGGAATTATGTACTGACCAAAAAGGTCAGTGAAGGGCCGCTCTGTGGACCAAATCCCATGGTCTGTAGGGTGACCCCACCTTAAGGCCCTTAACCCCAACTGCCCCTCTATGCCAGTCCCATGGGGTGGGCTCCTGGGATGCTTTTCCAGCTGTCCTGAAGGAGGTCCCACATATATGCTGAGCTCTAATTGGCTGCTTTTCCAGCTGTCCTGAAGGAGGTCCCACATATATGCTGAGCTCTAATTGGCTGCTTTTCCAGCTGTCCTGAAGGAGGTCCCACATACGCTGAGCTCTCATTGGCCGCTTTTGCTTTCCTCTCTTGTCATTCACCTCCCAAACTGAATTCAGGTCAGGTGGCCATATCATGTGATGCAACACTATCAGTCTCCTAGGTGGCTTGGAATGTCCAAACTTTTGGCCAGTACTGTACATCCCAACAACTCAATTCCACAAGATATTCATAATTAGCAGATAAGGAAAATAACGGTCTTGCAGAAAAGCAACAGTTTTATAGTGTCACCCATTCAAGTTTTATGAGTGATCCCAACTATGAATCCATTTTAATGCATCAACTCTGATGTAAGCTTTTATGGTTAGATTAAATTGGCAGCATGGTAATATGGTTGGTAACTGGAACTCAGTAGGCTGAGATTAAACAAAGCCATTCATAATACATAAAGCAGAACACTGCATTTCATGTTAAAAAATGCTAACGGGCAAACCATTTTTTCCATAAATAAATAACTCAGAGATTGAACTTTGGCATCCTGATCACTGTGTTGCTTGGACTTTTAAGCCATTCTAGGTAAAGAGTTCTTGACTTAAATAAGTACACCCTGAGTAAGTTCCGTCTCTGAATTTTATTTATCCCCCTAGCATTTTAGGCCTCACAGCCCACACAACCCACGTTAAAAAGATCAGCCTTTAGTTTAACTAATTCTTCATTTATATCTCTTTGAAAGTCTTTGTTCAGACCTGGGCAGATTCCAAGATTCCCAGGTCTAGTTTGATCTACAGGTGAGCATCTCGAGCAAATCTCTACTACTGGACATCCGTAAATCATATGAGATAGTTACATATTACTGAAGTGTCCATCCTTTTGGGGTTCACATAGGCAGACCCACAGGTTGACCACATTGTGGGGACATACATGCAAACCCATACACACAAAGGGAAAATCAACCAACATAGCCAGAGACCTTATCTATAAATCATATAAGGATAGTTTATTTATAAAACGGATGCTTTAATTAACTGCTGAATTTCACTTTAATTTGCAGCACGCACATTAAATTGTGTGAAATTTCTAAAGTTAAAGAGGCATCTCAAAATCGACGCAGCTGAAATCCTGCCAAACCTGAATCCTAGTCAAGAACAACCCGACGACATCTGAATAACGTCAAGGGAATTCAATGTTATCGAGTTCCTGTCAAATTCGAAAAACCTGTTCAGGGCCTTTTCAGCATTTCATTATGTGTTTGTTATTACAACATCTACTGTCATGAAGAAATACAACAAGCAACAACCATGAAAAACACCATTAATGGCAAGAGATTTACAGATAATCACAACTGAGATTTTTCCATTATCCTGGCTGACAAAATACATAGGCAATCCATGAAAATGTACTTCCAGCTTCATGATTCAAAACACATGTTGATCCCCTGAATCACATTTGTAACAGTTATCTAAAAAATTATGTGCTGATAAGTTATCTTTTTAGAGGTACAATTAGCTATTCTTTTTTAAGAGTGTGGGCCAGCACTTTCCTAAGCAGCCTCTGACATCTGGCTCCTGTTCCGGGCAAACCTTCCCATTTTCCTATCAGCTGCACAGCACTAGTACTTACATTTGCTCATTAAAGAACTCATCCATTCACTCACCCCTTGCATGCTAGATTTTGCCAAGATGTTTTCCTGGCCCAGCGTCATATTTGCTTAACAAATGCTAATAGTGTCAAAAGAGTCTAGTGTCATTACCGTTATGCTTTTGAGTTTTCTGCATTTTTATTACAGGATTATTCAAAGGAAAGACTCAGTTGTCATGGACAAAGCCCACTGCATGGTAGCTTTTTGGATTTCTCTCTTGCAAATTACTATTTATTGCCCATTATAAGCCTGAACAATTTTACAGACTCTTCTGACGGGCTCCTGGAGGCCAGCGCACCCCTGAACCATGTCCCACCGATTCCAAGCCGCAGCAAACCGCTAACATTCCACTGCAGGGCAGTGATGCAAACACACTGCAGGAGATGGCAAAGCTACATGCATTACAAACAGCCGTAATCTTCAAGGGAGCCCCATTTACATTAGGTTTACCTGAACCCAGCAGGTTTATTTGTATTGACCTTTACTTGACAAGCACATATAATGTTGCCAAACCAATGTACTAAATAAAAACATACCTGGGGTTTATCAAGAGGACCATCGCGTTATTAAAAGGAGGAACAGATTGACGTTACATAAATAAATGAGGTACAAAGCATCTATCTTAAGCCTTCTTGTTTCTCCACAGTTAATAAAAATTGTTTATGTACCCCTGAATGTATAATAACCTGCGTCCGACTCGAAGCTGCCTCCCTGAATCATCCTCCCGTAATATCGTTCCAACTCAGGCCTGACAGCATAGGAAAAGGTAAAAATCACTCCAACGGTGGGCTGACAAGATAAATTCATTAAAAAAGAATGCCTGGCCTGCAGAATACGCAACTATATAGAGTTAACATAAACTGAAGAGCTAGGTACCGGTGCCTTATCCAGCAGAATGCAGATTACCGGATAGAGCCGGATTGGTCTGTTTCCTGCCGATGGAGCCAATCTCGTGCTTGGATGGCAATGCACAGCACATATAGCTGACGTCCTGCACACCGCGCCAGGGATGGCATGTCCTTAATGACCCGTACATTACAACTCCAGCGGCTCATTTTGGTGCCCTGCCAAGGTACACAAGCATCCCTGCCAAATGGCGCTCAGCCCTTGTCCACCGGTGCTTTCTGATAAAGGATGAGAAGGTCAGACAAACAGATCTCTAACATTGTCCATAAATGACTCAAGGCAACATTTATTCAAGCAAGAACCATTTGTAGGGCCAGACATGGGTCTCCAGGAAGCCAAGGCCAAGGTGGGTGAGAATGCGCGCAATTCCAGTGTAACATGAAAGGCTCCAAAAGCCACCAATTTAAATGGTTTGGCCATCAGGCCCCAAATACAAACAAACTGCACACACAAACATATTACCAATGAAACAGGACACTGTCCGTCTGAGACCGCGCAATTTCATGGCTTTTTCAGATTGACAAAAAGTATTAACAATTCAGATTTAAAAGTAAGTGCCCCCCCCCCCCAAAAGCTGCATAGTAATGCATACCAAGGACAGGCAGAGCATCTCAAAAAATATATGACTTACAAACAATGAGAATTTAATTCATTTTACCATAATGCTCACTGACATGAATGAAATATTAAATTGACACGTCAGCTTCATAAGGAATCCAGCTAACTGGAAAGCATTCATAGTCAATTATCGAAGATGCACGCAATTATTTTGTTTATATTGATCCACATTCTGCACAGCTTAATGTGTTTGCTTCACTAACTGATATCACCTTGACTTCATTACACAGGCTGGCTAGCTAGAGTCTCTATGATTTCATTTGCTGACATCAGACCTCCAGAGCTGCTGGGTCAAATCTCACCCGTGTTTTGTGTCTGGAGTTAGCATGTTCTCTCCATGCCACCAGGCTATCCTCTGGATACTTGGGTTTCCAAAGACAAGCAATCAGCTTCTCTAAATAGCCATTTTTTAAGTGTGTGTATGTGTGGTGTAGCCTGGCATCCTGCTCAGAATGACCCCCAGCCTGTAACCCCCAGGCTGCAAGTACCCTGCAAGCCAGACTAGCATAAGCAGCTGGAAGATGGATGGATGGATATTATAGCTTAGTGTTAATGTTTTAAGTCAGTGTTTCCCAACGTAGTCCTCGTTGAACACCGGACAGTCCACTCCCAGCCAATCATAAACACGAAATACCTGCTACAGGTGTGCTGGGAGCTGAGAGGAAGCAAAAACATGGACAGGCCGGTGTTCCTGATTGGCTGGGAGCTGAGAGGAAGCAAAAACATGGACAGGCCGGTGTTCCTGATTGGCTGGGAGCTGAGAGGAAGCAAAAACATGGACAGGCCGGTGTTCCTAATTGGCTGGGAGCTGAGAGGAAGCAAAAACATGGACAGGCCCGTGTTCCCCGAGGACTAGGTTGGGAAACACTGTTTTAAGTAGCAATCTTTTGGTAATAAGGTCATCTTAAAGTGAAATACTTCGTGTGAATCATTCAAACCCCTTCTCAGAATTCACCTTGACCCCCAGATAATGGGCTGCAGGAATGTGCACTACAGTCACATATAAAGCCAGGAGAAATTCTTATGTTACTACAGCAAATAATAACAAGCAATTATCCAACAATAATCCCCATGCCCTGTGCACAATGTAATTACCCCTTCCTGCACGGGAACTGCTTAAATTATTTAGGTTATTGTTTAATTACACCCTGAAACAAAAAACACTTTGTGTCTGTATGGGTAATGCTCTTCATATCTTTGGGCAAAAAAAACTGAAATGTTTTGTTTCGATTATTGCATTCACCGTTTCCACTCACCAGAAGAGCAGACTCCCCTGGAGTCAAACTTTTCAGCAAGACATGCTTTTGGTTTATAATTTGTGACAATGCACAGCTTAAGTTACTGATTTTCTCCATGCACCCAGTTCAAATGGACATGGTCGCATGTAAGCCTGTAGGTCATAAATAAATCACACATATGGAGTACGGAAGGGCCAGCTCAGCTGACGGTGACCCGATAATTAGGAATGAAGTATTTATAAAGAAGAAACATTGACAATTTATATATTTTGAGATTTTTTTGAGAGTTTCTGTTAGGACAGCATATTTTGGAAACATGGAAAGAGAGAAATAATCAGTTCCTTTCAGCACCAGAGAGTTCTTTGTTTCTTAGGTCCTGTGTTACCAAGGAGACTTTACTTATTTAAAGAAAAATTAGGACACATACTTATAAGGACAGGCCTGCAAAGAACTTCTTACGCTTAGGATTTTCATACCCCATCAGTTATAAACAAGCCAGATATTGATTTCCAACTGCAGTGAGATAAGCTCTTTCTATTTCTGACCTCATTCTGCAATCAACAGGCAAATACAAGTGTATTTTTTAAAAAAAAGTAAACGAGTATTTCCAACAATAAACTTGTTTAAGCATATATACTAAAATTCTTTAATTTCTTCTAATTGTGTTACCTGTATTGATCCAAAGAAGATCAGCTCAAAATGTTGATGTAAATCAGCAAATAATGGCCTGTTGGTTCAATTACCTTTCTAATTTCTGAATAACAGTTAAATTCACAAACAATGGCATGAATTATAATAATTACAAGTTTTATTACTACAAGTATCCTAAATCAATAATTGTATTTGGCACCACAGTTTTTAATCTACGAATTCTTTATGTAAACCAGCTAGTACACAAGTTAAAAAGGTAAATGACCTGAAGCAATTAACTGGTTATTATACTTAGATAACACAAATTATTATACTCAATAACACACTCCATGTGTTTCCATATGTTAATGCATTCTGGCTTCCCCCAGCAAAGGCTAAATGGCAAATTAATGCACACCTAAAACCTAAAAAGTAACTGGTAGATTTCAGAACTGTACAGCCATAACTGGCATGTTTTTCCCCTTCTGAAATGACAACGAATCTAAAATAACAGCCAGTGAGAGTGTGTGGCTTTTGCGCGGACTTTGCAGAGATTTCGCGGGAGAAAACACGAATCAGCGGCGGCGGGACGCGCGCCTCGGGGACGTGCCTCGGGCACGCGCCTCAGCGGCGCGCCCCCGCTCGCCTCGGCCTTTTTAACGACGGCTCTTCCCTAGCAGTAAAAGGTGACGCATCGCCTTCGCGCAGAAGGGGAAGTTTCCCGGGGAAGGCTCCCATTCAGCCGCAGCTATCCGTGCATCCCGGGCCAGCCGGCCTCCCCGGCATAATACTACAGTAATGGGGCAGCAAAAGTGCGGCATTAAACGGCACAGGCAATAAATACGGGGGGAATCGCAACGGGGCAAAGGAATTACCCAACGGAAACATGGGGAAGGTAAACAAGATGCAAAAACAGGAAAACAAAACAGAAAACACCACATGTAAAACAAAAGAGCATTTGCAGCGTCAGCCCTTGGTAAATCTCCTTAAAGGGCTGCAGCTGAGCTCCCCAGCGGCGAGAGGAGCGCAAACGCGGGGATGCTGCTAAACTTTGTGCATCGGTACACAAGGCTTTGCACGGAACGTGCCGCACTCGCGGCGCCTCGCCGTTTACTTATAAAAGGCATGACCGGTTGACTCATTAGAAGGAAACTTTAATTTAGTCATTCCTGTAATACTTCCCAAATCTGACGGCACAGTGATTTTCTTTTCTCCTTTTTTGTATCCGACCACAGACAGCCCACATGGCAGCATCCGTGTCCGACAAATGGATAACTAAGTACTACATAAGAAACGTTTCGCCATGAAAGCACCCGGCGCGAAGTGGCAACCCTCCAAACTGGGTATCCCAGCACAGTATTGTCTCAGTGCCTTGGCCTGAGAAAATAAAAGAAATTCTCAATGTTGCCCCAAACTACGTTTAAACGAGCAGATTCGAAAACTCACCTGTCTTCTCGTAATCATATCCCACCACAATGAAATAATCGGCCAGTCTAGCCATCGTTTGATGCTACTGGAAATCTAACACGCCTATTGACCATTTTTCTTTATCCACAGAGCTCAGCCATGTTTGACAGCGGCGGCGGCAGTGCGCATGCGCGCGCGGAGAGTGACCCGCTGGGGCGTAGGCCGCGCGCGCCGCGGCCCCTCTCCGCTGGGACGGCGGCTGGGAGCGCGGTGCCCGATCGCAAAAGTGATGTCGCTGAAACGCGTCACGTCGACAAAACAATAAAGGATAGAAAAAGTTGTATACCATACCCGAAACACACAAATCAAAACACGGGAATTAATCATTACGAAATGTAATAAAAAATATACACCCTGTTCCATTACGGTTGGATCATTAGATGTGATTCTTGTGAAATGCGTCTTTTTCAGTTTCGGAGAGACCATACGTATTTTAAAACAACTTAAGGATTTTAAGCACGATCTATGCTCTTTTGTGTGTATCCCTCGTGAATAAGTAAACATTATTATAACAAATGTATGATTTGCAGCAGCAGCGAGGTAGGTCATTTGCAGTGTAAAAATAATGTAAGACATCTCAAAGTATAGTATAAGAGATATGGTATAAAGTGTAAAAAGAACAGAAAATAGGTTGTTTTCCGAATGGTGATTGTGAACAACATACTTTTGAGAATGACTGCTTTCGCTAGCATCAATAATACACAGGGGATTGTGGATACAGTGAGACATGGTGCCCAGTCGTGCAAAAATCAGGTCACTGAGTCACATTAGCAGGGTCACCTTCAAGGTTAAAAAAAAACAAGCATTCGTTGACTGTGCAACACTGGCTTGCAGTAGACCATGAATGTCCAGTTAAATGTACAGAGCAAACAGTTGGAGTTGCCACACCATTGTGGAAAATCAGTGCTGGTCTGGGAGGTTTGTTTTGGCTTGTGCTATACACAGGAACCCTTTAGCTATAAAACATTTCCAAACAGCCACAAGTCTGACACTCTTCCATTTTACTTAACGTGAGCTAATATTGCACTGAAGGGGAAATATGGTGGGGGTACCTTAAAGCAAGTCAGTGTCATTGAATACATTCGCTCATTCGAGTTTGAGTTCAGCTAAAATTCTCTATGTTTGCTTTAATTGCAGTGCCTGTCACTAAAAGCACTACATAAGATCTTTCAGCAAGTTTGAAGAGCATCGCAGTAATATCACAGTTTAAAACTCTGACACAGGTTCAGTCCTGTCAGCTGTGATGCTAGAAAGATACAACCAACTCAAAAGAGCTGTGTCACACATCCATGGCGGGGGAGGGGGGGGGGTACTTATGCTGCGTTCCATTTACCTCGAAGGTCGGAAGTCAGAGCTGGGAATGACGTCACGCCGAGTTAACAGCATTCCAGCACAACAAGTCGGAAAGCAGTTCAGCAATACCAGTTCTAGCCAGGTTCATTGTTAGTCACTCTTAGCAATGGCAGGCGATAACAATGCGTTACACAGCATTTTGTGTACAAAACATCACTGTACAAACACAGTAGCAATATGTCCACAGATAGAGGTTGGGCAGTACTGTGTGTACAACAAATTTAGTAAGCCCAAATAAGACATAAGTGCTAATAAACTGTATATACTACAGCTTTCACTTCTATTGATGAAGGGTGCAGCCATCTTTGATTCTGAGGGCGGGGCTGCAGAGGTTCCTCTGACTTTCTGAATCAGATCTCTGGCTTCAGGGGGCATTCCTGTTGAAATTCCCAACTAGGAACCAAGAAATTCCGACTTCTCAATTCAAATGGAACACATCAGTAATCACTGATGTTCATTTAGTTAAAATCTCTTGGCAGATGGAGCAGTCGGGTCAAGTCTGATTCTCACTACCAAAAGGCCAATTGTGATAACTGGCAAAGCAAAAACAATCGATGAAGAAATCTATGGCCTTACTCCATGACATTTCTAGGTCAGTTATGAGTCTTTTGACAGTAGGAGTGATTCATGTTAGAAATATTTCACAACATCATTTCTGTAAGGATTCTCTCCCATCCCTGCATTCCGAGAAGTTGGAGTAACTGCAGCACGAATCTGAATCAGCCCCCTGACAATCTCCACATCAACAGCCTCTACTTTCTATATATGAGCAGTAATTTGCACACAATCACACGAGATTAGCATTATTGTCTCTTGTGCAACTTCCCAAGCAAAATTACCGAATAAGGATGTCATTTCTCCAGCACAACATAATTATTGCACAAACCGGAATTACATATAAAGGTTCGGTAAAATTCCACCCCTGCTGACAATAATGTTTTTGTGTCCAATTAAGATTCTCCATATTGCTTAGTTTATGAAACAGGCACAGAGCTGTGAAGTCACATGCTGAAAAGCCTAAAAGTTTATGGCTCCCTCTGTGTAACTGCCGGAATGATTTACATATCAAGAAAGTGGAAAATGTGTTTAGCCCGAGCTATTTTCCAAGCGGGCACGCACGGGCTGTTTAATCAGTTGTTTAAAATACATCCAGAGTACTTACAAGGCAGTTCGAGTGCTGTTACCATAATCACAAGCAACCGAACGTTCATTTGCAATTCTAGCAAGCTTATGGTGAAGGTCACTTTGAGCTTTCTGAAATGCACGCAGTACTCTGTCACGGTAGTAAACATGTTATAAAGATCTGTTGAGAACAGATCTGGCTGTGTTTAAGACAAGTTCTGGCTTTTTGATTTGGGGATTACGTTTTGATTATGTGTGAGTTTCATAATAGATATCACTGCCGTGCAGCAATGCACACACACGCACACACACACGCACACACAAATATTTATAAAATTGTATATATTACATAATATTATATATATTTGTTGTTTAATATCTATAGAAGAGTATTGCAACATGCTTCATTTTGTCCTATTTATATAGAAATGATACCAGAACATTGAACAGTTCGCTAAAAGAGATCTTAAAAAACATGTTTATTTGTTTAATTTTACCAGTGCAACTTTCAGCTAACTTCACATTACACATGCTTTCCAAAGAACATCAGTAAAAATAAATACCCGTTTTCTACTTAAATACATATACACGCACAAATTAATATAAGCGTAGAATTTAGCAAATTTAGCTGAAGATGACTTAATCCAAAGTTTACAGGAATTATAATCAGAAACATTTAAAAGCAACAGCTGATTTCTATGGAGCAAGAAAAAACTCCAGTACACAGCCGCGCATGAGGTCACTGTCAGCGGCACGGAATTCACTTGCATTTTTTTAATTCCCAGAAAATATGATAGCATTATGTTTATGATAGGCAGGTCATGTTTTGCAGTCATGTGCTGGCTGGTGGTGCAGTCAGGATGAGGGATCAGTGAATCCGAGTCGGGAAGCCCCTCCCACCCGCAGTATAAATGCTCCCAAGTCCGGCTTTGCGAGCCAGACTATTAGCTAAGTGTCACGACTGCCTAACACTAATAGGAGCCTGCAAGCTCTGGGATACTTTGTCAGAAGTCTCTCTTAGCACCTTATTCAAGTGGATTACTTCTGTTTCAGGTATGTGGAGTTCTTCTTCAAGCTAATGTTAAACAATTATCCGTATTTCAGTTGAACTTTCTGTACTTTCTTGCGGGGTCTGACCGGTCTTTATTGGTACTTATCTGGACAGGTTGTGTAAGATGTTCAGTTCTTGTCTTGCTGAAGTTCTGAGAGCGTGTACGGGATCTCTCAGGAAGAAAAAAAAATCAAACAAAAATCCTGAGCACCCTAAGCCTGGCAGTGCAGATCCTACCGCACTGAGTCTGCACAGTGACGAACTGTAGCAACGTGCAGCCAAGTTTTTAAAAATCATAATAAGGTGAAGATTATGGATGGTGCTCCTATACCACAGACTTAGCTGGTGCCTGAGATTTGGGGTAAAATGTTACTTTATTAGCATTAATTATATATGCAGAATGTCTTTTTTTAAAAGTGGATGGACAGAGGTAACAGTTTGGCTTTTGGACTCTACTACTCTTGTGCAAGCAAGTTCAGGTGTAGCTCAGAGCAGAGAGTGATTTAAGGACAAAGTAGCTGAGGTATTAAATATTTTTATATGAATGAATGACTAACAAGCGCTTGTCTTTTTTAACAGCTTTCAGTCAGAATGAAACTGCTACTTCAGACCACCCTGTGCTGCTCTCTGCTCGCAACATTTACACTGAGTGCGGAGAGTGCCAAGCCAGAGCTGAGCTCGGAGATGAAAAAGAGGTAAGCCGATTCAGTTCCTAATTCATTTATAATTAGTTTGATCCTGGCGGGTCCTGCTTGTTTATGACTGCTCAGCCATATTTTGCAGCAGCCCAGGAGCAGTGCATGGTGTGCCGGTGTCTAATGAAGCCCTTTTACTCCCCTGCAGATTGAGCGTCTGGCTGCAGAGTAGAACAAGGCGAGAGCTAAGCGGGACGGAAGATGTGGTGCAGTTCGTTAAACCAGAAGATGTCAGGGATGCATTTAGCCCTCACTCTCGGTAAGACCAAGTTCCCTATAATGAGTCAGGGCGATGCTTTGGCAAAGGAACTTTTGCAAAGTATAAGACAGAAAATATGAGTGTGGTTTAACTTTAGCAGTTCCTCCTGTGGGGGGGAACTGGCCAGGCCTGCAGTGCAGGGACGCCGTAAGTGAACTCCCTCTCCCTTGTCTTCGTTCACCAGCACTGACATCCATACACGGGTGAGGAGGTCGAAGAGCTCCATGGGCCAGGCCAAGAGGTCCAGCTGCTCCCTGAGCACCTGCGCCATGAACGACCTGATGGATCGGCTCAACAAGTTCAACAACCAGATACGCATCGGCAGCGCCCCCATCGACAAGATCAGCCCGCTGGGTTACGGCCGGAGACGGCGCTCCCTGGCCGCCCGCCGCGCCCTCCGGCAGCGCCGCGCCGACCCGCTGCAGAGACTGGAGAAGCTCCTCCGGAGGACATGAGCGGGGGGCCGGGGGAGGGCGTCCCGCCTGCCGCGGCCAACTTTTCACTGGCCAGTCTTGAAAAGTCCCACAGGATGCCTCTGACTGCGGCCGGCTGTACTCCAGCACATTTTTTCCAGGCGAGAGGACGGGAGTTGCGGCCACATGTCTATGGAAAGGGGCTGATTGACTACAAGCACCTCGCCGGGGAGCCGCAGTGGCGCTGGCTGTAGATGAGCAGAGTGGTGCCCTCGGAGGACAGGAGCGGGCGGCAGGGGGGCGTGGAGGGGAGTGGGGGGGGGCACAGCAGGACGGGCAGCGGCCCCAGCCAGCAGAATCAGGCTCCCGTGGGACGTTCGAGGCTGACACCCCTCTCTGTCTCTCTCCCAGCACATTCCTCCGGCACGCCATCGGACTGGTGACCCTCTGCAGCTCCGCTGCAGCCTGGATGTTTTGTTACGGCGAAGCAAAGATTCAGAAGATGTGGAGTCTGGTCCTGGCAGCTTGGACTCTACTCAGACACAAAAGCAAAGCTGGTGCCAAGGAAAGGTCTCTCTAGACTGGGAGCTGGACTTCAAATGTGGAACTATATATCCAGCTATAGGTGTGGACACTGTATGGGAAAATCTGTTTTCATGTTATCAAATCTTACCACTCCATTATTGATGGTACTGTACTTGAATTTTTATAGAGGAATGTGCAATTAATAAATATCTATATCTGTATATATGTGTATATTTTGCCAGTGTTTATATAAATTATATGCATTGAGATTTCACTATTTAAATATTTTAATATCTGTAACAGGTAATTGTACTTAAAAAGAAAACTATTTTTATACATGAAAAAAGATATGGGCATTGTAACTTTTGTTTGCTGTTATCATTGATTGTGGAACTTGGGTAATAAAACAGCAATTCTTTATTGCTATATTATAGATTTGTATATCTGGTGTTGTCTTATTTGTTTCAAGCTGAGTAACCTTGTCAAACAATAAATATTTGCAAATTAAAAAAAAAAAACTTGGTTGTTGAGATATTCTCTTTTCCACGAAATAACAGATGCAAAGAGCTGGCATTGTCTGGGCACCGTAATAGTGGGGTGCCCACCCTTTGTGAGGGTGTTACGAGGCCTCATTAGGTTTGCCCCCAGGACAGCCAAGGTGCCAGCGGAATTCCTGCACAGCACACGGCATTCTCCGTCTGGCCTGCCCAGTCCCAGAAGCAGCCCGAGCCGGCCTGGAAAAGCACGATGTTGGTGCGGGGTGGCTGAGTGACACGGCGAGTCACATGCTCGCCGATTGGCTGGGTCCTGAGAGGCGATACCGCAGAGGGCGGCTGCAGCGTGTTCTCTCTCAGGAGCGCGTGGAACATAACAAGACCGATTTCGTAACCTCTGCTTCGGGACGCAGCTTGCCCTTCGGGAAGAGAAGTGCGAGTGACAAGGCAGGCGTGTTTCTCTTCCTTTTTCAGGAAACCCCGTGCCCTAACTCTTAGCTGGGTTTGAGTGCACAAAGCCTCTCGCACCTTAAAATGTCTACTGCCGCTAACAGCTCTGTGGGGCTCTTTGCGGGGCTCTACGGACAGTCTTTGTCGACATGAATGCCATAGCTGCACTGCAGTCACTGACACCAAGGCCAGTATGATAGCACCGTGCAGGGATGCACATCGAAAGCCACTATTAGCCATTATAAATGCAGGGTCCCGGGATTCTTTCCACCAAACTTAAAACTTGCAGGAAAAAGCAATACAGAAAGGGGTTTCCTCCCAATATCTGTTTACATGAAAAACAGTATTAAAATTTCAATTATAGATTTTTTTTACTTACCACTTGTATTTGCATAACTTGCTAACCAATTTGCTTCCTTCTTATTTCAAACAATTACCTTCAGCACCTGTACAACAGTGTGATAGCAGTACATCCTTTACCTGTTATGGTAAAATGGGTACGTTTATGGCTCAACTTAATTTTCGGCTGTTTTGTGCGAATATCTTAGCTGCTAATTACCTTGGTCCGAGGGGAAGTTTAGACATCTCATATAAAGGTCATTAGCGGACTTAGTGTTGGGCATCAGAAACTGGTGTGCAACTTTGATATGCAACCGTTTCATTGTTTTGAAAGCACCGAGGAAGGACACTTTGCCGGGAAGTACGGCTTGCCTTCTGCAGGCCGCTGGTGCCACCTAGTGCCACAAATGATTACAGTTTACAAGCCTCCTACCTGGTCAGAAATGGGATACGTGCAGTGCACCTCTCAGCAGACAATTGAAAAACGATAGATTGAAACACTGCTATAGTGTTTTTTAGGCCAAGTGTCTTAGATTGTACTTTTATTTTAGAGCGCAACTTAACACTACACGGGAATTTTCCCCATTGCCTTACATATGTTACACATATTTATTCGCAACAGCTCCCCCTAATGTGGGATAGAGGTATTTTTTTTCATTAAAAAACCAACCTTTTGGAGCCAATTGGATAAAGAACAAAGTAGAGTTCACTGGTAGGGAGAAGACAACGCGTCATATTAGGTGTAACAGATACAGAGTTCGAATAGTCACAACTCAAACTACTTACAGTGGCTTACATTGCTGAGTTATTTTCTGGCATCATAAAAGAGCTGGAAAGCACTGAACTGAGCCATGAGGATTAATATCACAATCTGATACAACGCAAGCCGAAAATCACACACGCCTCGGAAGGGTTTTAAAAATCATACGACTGATACACTTTAATTCTTAGCTACAGGGCTTGGCTTTCAAATCCTCTATGTGTGTCTATGTGCATATACAGTAGCTTCTGTGTTTTCTCAAGTTCTGTGTGCTTGTTAGCATGCTGTGCCCATCAAAACAAAATTGCAAGAAGTTTTTTATGTTTAGAAAAAAGCACCTTTTAGATGCATGTAGCTATGGCGGCATAGAATGCCCCTGGAAACCAGTTCAACCAATTATCTAGAATGGTAAAATCAGGAGTTACTATCAACTGTTTTACAGCATATAGCCGACACTTATCCAGAGCAATTTATATTGCCCAATTACAGTCTCCCTGGAGCAACATAGGGTTAATGGTCTTGCTGAGGGACCGACTGGCGGGGGGGCTAGGACATGGCAGGATTTGAACCAGTGACCTTTTGGTCCATAAACCAACTTGCATACGAGTAGAGCACAATTGAACTTGGTCCACACACACAATTGCACTTCAATTAATTAATTAATTTAATGTAATTTTTTTTTTCCTGAAATAAAATGTCACATCTAGTCCAAATTCACAACACAACACACTGGCAACACATTAAAGAAAAATTTATGAATTCAACATTTTAAAAAAATTTACACTTTAACTGCATTTTTGAAACGAGGAATAACAAATGAAGACACGCAGTTTTTAGTGAAATGATTGTTTTTTTTTTATGGAGATTAAGATCATGATATTCTGATTATGTCTGAGGTCCAAAACGGAGAAAGTGGCAGGGAAAATTCTAGCTGACTGGTTTAACATTTTATTTTTTATTTGTATGTTTGATATGATGCTATTTTCTTCTATGAGCTCCAAAGAAAATGCATAAATAAAAATACAAGACGTGTAACAACAACAGTAAATTATTAATATTGTTGTTATTGTTGTCATGGTCCTTATGTGCTGCCAAACACACACCAGTTCCCCGGTAACCATATCGATAGCACCACTGTAGGGCACCTTTCCCTCTCTCTGGGTTCTCAGGTGGCCCGGAGGCATGTTCATTGTTTTGATGACTGAGTCCATCGACCTCATTGCTGGTCCCCCTTTTCCACCAACACCTGCAGCTTATCCAGTGTATCAAGTCCTCTCATGCCCCAAATTTCAAAGGTCAGGTTTGAAATGAGCAAGAATCAGCTTGTTGGTCTTCATCCGCACCAACAACACCAACATTCAAAGGCACCAATCCTGTTCATGTTCTGTACATTGCACATTTATTCAAGGATATAAGCATGACATAACCTACCAGTTTCAAATGGAGCCAGAGCTCCAAGACATGTACAGCAAGACTAGACAACATCCTCAAAAATTGCACACAATTTACCAGAAGAGGAATGGCCAGTATTAGTCATTGAGTGCTGTACTG
>JAODKN010000084.1:80085-93028 GCA_026774425.1 Petrocephalus zakoni
CTGACGAGAAGTATAACTAGTGGCCAATTGATGTCGCTGTTGTGCTGATTTTCAGTTTGTACTTGCCTGCAGGTTTTCTCTTTGCCCCTATTAAAAGGTTTTATTTAACATCTTAAACCATTAGCGCGCCGTTGGAAGTCTAGAATTACCACGGGAAGTGAACTGAACCCCTGCTAGGCACAGATAATTAATTCAGAGGGTGATCTCTGCTACAGTGAGGATCTGCACGACTCTAAGGCGTGGAAGTGTGTTACACGACTGTCACAAACACCTCCCTCTCGGGGCACCACCTGTTCCAAGGATTCACCTCCAGCTACAGGCTGATTAAAACTAGAGCTGAGTGGCATCTTAATAGCTGTCTTTTTTCAATGAGCTGTGTTCCAGGAGAACAAGCAACTAGATATATTTCTCAAGTTTATGGTCGTATTGTCAAATGTTTTCGGAAGAGCACAGAGAAATTCTGGTGCTGGAGTTGCGGGCCTGTGGGCGGGTGCATCGGGAACAAACAGGACTGGACAGCAGCAGCGCAGGACTGGACAAGTAGGGGCACAATAAAAGACAAAATGGTGAACAATAAATAGATAAAAAAATAGAATGCAATGGGGATGTGCTAGTAATCTTTAGAAATTACTGAGCTGCACTTATTCTTATGCACAGTTAGCAGTCTCCCTGTAACCTGGCATTGCCCTATACTGGTTTGACATTGCCACTAGTCTCCTTACCTGCAAAGTATGTACATGGCGACCTACATCAGTACATCTCAGTTGGGTAAGCTTCAGATCGACATGTTTTTCCTTGGTTGTTAAATCACGATCCAGATTTTTAACATTTTGAACCAAATTTCCAAAATAAAAGCAGTAATAGTACATATATATAGTGTGGTAAACGTAGCACAATGTGCACATGCACTGTTTAGAAGCCACCAGCTGAGAAATGATGATTTACGTGGTGAATGAACCACAAAGGAATTAAGGTCAGTTTTACTACCTGTGCTGGTAGGGATGCACTCGCTGAGCTAAGGCAGAAGTCTAGAATTCCGTTTGCTGGCCTGGTTCTCCCCACTCTGTCATAGTGTTCTGGTTCTCGATCTGGCTTTCCGGTTTTCGGCAACTGTATCTGATCTCTCGATTCTCTGGCTTGGCTCTGTGATCTGGGTTTATTAGACGGCTACCGATCCTGGCTGCTAATCACCCAGTCTTCTGTAGAGCCTCAGCTCTGGTATTTAGGATATGCTTACACTTGAGCTCTTAGCCACCTTATTTACGCACCTGGGACTGCGGACTCGGAGCAGTGCCAGCCGGAGAGGAAGACCTTGGCCCTGCCTGTGTGCCTGTGCACTGCTCCATCTGGGAACATGATCTTAGTCCCTCTCTAAATATTTTGAGGTGATATGAGACAGAATCACCATATAAGTGTCATCATAAATGGTGAGTCAGATCATCCCATAAAACCATTCACTGTTAGTCAGGTCAAAGCTATACTGCCATTTTTATTAGAACAACACCAATTGTGATAATAAAAGCATATTAAAAGCATATAATGAAATATTATTTCATTATAAACCTAAAATTAGCTGCATCAAAAGCATTGCGGCTGTTTGAAAACCCTGCAGACTATTAAAAAGGTAAAAAAAAAAAACACATTTAATTGTGTGTGCAGAATTGTCTCAAAGCCAACCAGCTGGCCAAAGTTGGCAACCCTGCATAAGACGTGGGAATATGCATTGCAGTTTTTGTATCAAATCATAAAAGCATATTGGGAATGGTCCTTCATGCAATGCTGACTCGCATGTACTGTACTTAATCATGAACATGTCAGTCTGACATGCCAGTTCTGGAGAAATGAGTGAGCTTACAGTACTGTACTATATAGAGTCCCTCCCAGTCCTGTGCTCCCCAGTCTGGTCGACCCCTGTGTTAGCCTGTGGTTCCCTGAACCTGAGCTCCCGTATTTTCCCGTTTGCTCCCTAGAGCGGAATAAGAGCTCCTTTCGTTTGCCGCGATTGTGGCTCTCATCTCTAGTCCCTTCTGCTCATGACACTCAGTGGCAAGTATTGGCAGGCCTGCTTGTCTATACACACAGCAAATCATGGTGCTATAACTGAAAAATATATAAAATATGAAATATGAATGCTATATACATAAAATATATATAGCATTCAAACATTGTCAAGAGGTCTGGTTACTTTGCAGTCTGGTGCTGAGCAGAAAGTTAATAAAGCTAGCAGAAAGTGAAAGAAAATAGTAGCTAAGTTCCACATTGGAGTGAGGTAATATTAGGGTATCTCATACCTAATACAGAGGCCACTGAGTGTGTATATATACTTAAAGGAAGTGTTTATAAAATTATGAATAACAATCCAATTAGATAGGTACACTGCTGTAAGACAGGAAGAAACCTTAAAAATACCTTATTCACAGTCTATTTACACCTTCTGTATTCTTCACTCTGCAATGCCTACTGTACTCTTATTTTTTACCCCACTTTAGATGTTTAGAGCCCTTTCTGAAATACAGATTCGCTCCTGGCGACATGCCTTTATCTAATAAATGCCCATATTCACCAGAATAACCATGCCCCGTTAGGCTGAGGAAGTTATTGGTGCCCAGTTTTACAGTCTCTGTAAAAATAGCCACGTCTGGACTGTGTGACATTGTCACGACTGCAGTTTGCACCCTTTAACTTCAGGTCAGATGTGGAGGATGTTCTCAAGCTCCCCCTCAAAGGCACCCCTGCACCCCTGGGACATGCTGAGATATACAGTACATGCCAGATATCAGCAGCACCATCCTTTCGGGTGAACAGAACTGTCCATTAATGTGTTTACGAGAGAGAAACAAATAATACTCCCTGCTGGAGATCCTTAAAGCCAGTGGGCATTGTCTCGCGGTGAGAGAGTCTCTACCAACTGGACCAGGGCCCAAACTCGGACCACAATCAGCTCAAACTAGTGTTGTAGTACTCGAGACCAGTCTTGGTCTCAAGACCACGTTTTGCGGTCTTGCTCTCATCTTGGAATTGACTTCATTTTGACTGAAGCTATTTGTCTGAGACATAGAGGACTTGAGGTTTTATTTCAAGACCAGTCATCAAAACGCCTCAATATTTATCACAACAGCTTAATATTCATCTGTTTGTTAGCACAATACAGTGATTGGGTGTAAAACATCCTGCTTCAAAGTTCAAATGCAACCAATAAGGTGTGTTGTATTTGAAAAAATGTTACATTTGTTTGATGCATGTTTCAGCATGTTGGATGAAAGGCTTGGCCCTGAAATGTCAAATAAGGTAGCATGTTACAAAATGTTACAAAATTCGGGAGCATCATCCCGCGTGAGGATGCCATCCTTTTTCATTGACTGGTTCCTCTGTCCAGTACCTGGAGTTTATCTGGATGTGCATACTTTGTGTTGGTTTTTACACAGAGACCAAACCATGCAGTAGCCATAACTGTGCTTTACCTGTCCAGAAGCATTTGTAATGAAATTCTAAGAAAAAACATCTTTTTATATTATACTGTGACAATTTTTGGCCTAACTGGGCAACTGGATGGTGCCTATGCCCCACATTTTATAGTGTGTTATGTTATGTAGACTCAAACATTGGTCTGTTTCTGATCTTGACTTAGATCAGCCCTGCCTTGGTCTTGGTCTTGTCTCGGTCTCTCCCTGCCTTGGTCTTGGTCTTGTCTCAGTCTTGGCCTGCCTTGATCTTGGTCTTGTCTCGGTCTCGCCCTGCCTTAATCTTGGTCTTGTCTCGGTTTCGCCCTGCCTTGGTCTTGGTCTTGTCTCAGTCTCGCCCTGCCTTGGTCGTGTCTCAGTCTCACCCTGCCTTGGTCTTGGTCTTGTCTCGGTCTCGCCCTGCCTTGGTCTTGTCTCAGTCTCACCCTGCCTTGGTCTTGGTTTTGTCTCTGTCTCGATACACTCTAATCTGGGTAATGATTTGGTCGCGGTTTAGGTGATCTTGGCTACATCACTAGCTTCAACCTCCAGGAGCTCGGACCACTGGGAGCTCTGGGTTTTACCCAATACCATGATATATGTGACAAATGGGCAAGGAGCCACACTTAACGGAGAGTGGCACCTGTATGTTTAAGCATAATTTATTTTGACAAATTCTTAATGCTGTCCATACACAAGCTCAAATATAGCAACATTTTTCTTGTGGTGTAGAACTGTATTTTATTGTAAAAATGATGTTTAAAGGCAAGTTAAGGTATGGTTACCAAATGATTATATGTTAAGAAAGGTTACCTTAATACAGGGCCGAACTGGAATTAAAAATCAGCCTTAGACCTTAGTGTCCTCTGGTATGCCAGATGGTCAATACACCCCTGCCTTCATGGTTATGATTCATAGCTTCATCTTGAAACTGAGAAGCCTAAATCTGCTCTTCACTATTCATATATTATTACTAACTGCCAAATAATAGGTAAAAAAGCCGATGATATTAATGCCTATAGAGTCAACTGATTGAATGCCTGATGCATGACTGCATGCAGCACTATAGTTTCACTCCTGCCACATTGTGGGTCTGTCTTTGGCCCAAGTCCATGTGTAGAATAAATGGTTTCGCCTTGTCATTCATGTGTTTGCTCATACAGTCCAGAGATGCAGTTATATGTATAGGGGTGGTTTGTGGCTCTGTGGGTTACTGCCTATGATTGTTAGGTGCCTGTTTAAATCCCGTTGTCAGTAGAGTGATTTCACTGTTGGGCCCTTGAGCAAGGCCCTTAACCCCAGTTGCTAAACCCCATGATCTGGCACCCCAGGGGGTGTCCCCTTGCTAAACCCCATGATCTGGCACCCCAGGGGGTGTCCCCTTGCTAAAGCCCATGATCTGGCACCCCAGGGGGTGTCCCCTTGCCTGTGCTTTGCGTACACGGGCATAGACTTCATGCCTATCGCTCATCCCTGCACTGGATAAGTACTCACAGGAAACGGAGGGATAAAACACAGCCAAGCGGCAAAAGCGAGCTTCTCAAAGAACGGAAATGCAAATATGTCCTTCTAAGTAAAGATATCTATAGCTGTAAATAGACTGAGATAAAAATAAATGCCCCCAATAAAATCACTTTAAGTGGCCACCAGTAAAAAGGGGAAATTCACAAAGCCCTTATGAAATGTTATACCCTTGCTCCTGATATTTCCATGGGGACCCTACAAAAGACCCTCATGTCAACATGCATGGGTGGCTGTTGTTGTGTAACAGATCCTACGGAGATGGATCTCCAGCCACGGCTCAGCGTGTCGGCCCTCGGCGCCCTCTGCTGTCCTGTGGGAGCAAGTGAGCGCTCGGCCAGAGGACGCTATGTGCTCCCATGCTCACATCCAGCTGTCCTGTGGGCCACCATGCATGCAAACACCTCCCAAGAGGGACGCGCAAAAGGTCAATTTCACTAGATCCTGTTACTGGGAATGCTGGGATTGTGGTCATTCCTTACAAAAGCCGAGGTGGTCTATAGTAACAGGAGCCCAAGACTCTCTCCAGTTTTATAGTCAGTATTACTGACTAATAATAACTTAAAATACAGGTCAATATAGAAAAATCACCAATTAACCATCTGTTATACTGTACTTATGGGAAGGAAATATGTTTTGATTGGAATTCTGTCTGGGGGAAATATTGCAGTTCTTTATTATAAGAGTTTCTGCCCCCCCCCCCCCTACCCCACAATGAAAGTCAAATCTAAAATAGAACATTCAGTTTAAGTTATATGCAAATGTGCTCGTGTTTACAGAAGCTGATGTCTCTGTGCTATTTTAGGAGCCCGGTCATTTGTCTTCTCCAGGGGAGAGCCCTTAAACATAAACAAGGATCCCACGCCACTGCTTCAGTCTACAGATGTTTTTTATTCGCTGTAAAATGAATTAGTAATTTATAGTTAGCATGTTGCCCTTCCAGGCAGTGAAACGAACCAAAACAAAATGCAGCCGCAGAAAAACAAAGAGGGAAGTAGAGGTCATTGGTGTTAGCCTCAGCGCCGATGGGGGACACTCACGCCTCTGGGCCGGTGTGAAGCACCACAGTGTCTCCCTTAGGCTCTGCTCCATCTGTTGCCGGTGGAGACAGAAATAGAATGTGGGATATGGGGCAACCTCACACACGGTTCTGCCAAGATCTCCAAGCAGTAGGGAGAGACTTTGATGTCCATCACACTGATGGGTCTGTGAGTGCATGAAGGCAGCATACAGGACAGTCCTGAGTGAGCCTGGGTTCTCCGTTACATGAATATTTCCTGGGCTTCCTGGATTGTGCCCCACACTCATAGTGACCCTGCAGTTATGGAAAATCCTTGAATGGATTATAAATACTCAATAAATCTCGTGAAAATATATGCCGTCATTGTGAAAAGACCCATATAGCTCTAATGTATATAACAAATTTTAGGTTAGTTGTTATAACTATTTGTCTTTATGTTCCATTAACTTCTGCTGAACATCTGGCACACTGAGGTGTGACGGCAGGAAGTGTTAGTGGCCGTCCTGGACCTTCAGGGAGCCATGCTGCATGTGGACACTGGCCTTTTTTAGAGTCTGGTGTCAGGGTGGGAAACCAACCTCTTCCCACGATGCTGTTCTTCAGCTAATGGCGGATGCTGTACCCCTACTGGTTTGTCAGGAGTGATTCATCAGACTCGTCAAGAATCTCTAAGGGTCTGCCAAAATTAGGGGATCTTTTGTTCCTGAAAAATAAAGTGGACAAAAGACTGCTGTTTTGGGGGGGGGTATTGCATTTCCATTTCAATTTTATTATTTTATCCCATGTGTGCTTCGGTATAACACTGTGGACTCCGAGGTTGTGGAGCCCATTGGGGATTTCGGCCCCCTCTGCATCTATGCTTTTCCCATTTCCTCAGGTGCAGTAACCCCCCTTTCAGATTTGCTTAGTTCTGCTCATTTGGTGCCTATTTTTGTGGGTTCGTGAGGTTTTGCTTGTTTTTTTGGCAAAATCCACATCCAGTGCTGTTTGCCCATTTCTCAGAACATACACCCTTGTGCAAATTAAATGAAACAAGTTCAATACATCATAACATTTCAATATATAATATGACTTTCTCGGTTTTTTAGAAGCATCTGGATGCAATTTGGCATAGAATTGAACAATTTTGAGCTTTTTTGAGTTTTTGATGATCTCGGTGTCCCAGTACCATACTTTTGTGGTACAGTGCATGAAGGCGCTGCTTACAGATTGACCTCAGATTCTCTGTAGGGTTTATATCCAGAGATTATCCAGGCCAGTCAAGTACCTGGATTTTCTTCTTGTTGATGAAATTCCTCGCCATTTTTGACACGTGGCACAGGGCTAGATCATGCAGAAAGATGTCGGACCCATCAGGAAATCTAACAACGATGAAATTTCCGACATATGATGTAACACAACCCATTAAATAATCAGGGCACTTTGTTTGGCTTTCTGGAATGAAACTGAAGATGAAGGTGTAAAAAATGAGGTAACACTTTAGGGTGCTCTATGACAGCTACATGATACCAACATAAGCCCTTCATGACACCTGACATAACTTGTAATAAGCATATAAGGAGTTCCTTATGTCAGCATTTATGAGAGCCACAAAAACTGGAACAAACCTTTATAAACCTTTACGTTATGTTGGCTGTCATAAAGGGCCTATGCTGGTGTCATGTAGTTGTCAAAGAGCACCCTTAAGCAAAGTGTAACCAAAAAAATAACTGCTTGTTTCAATTCATTTGCACAAGGGTGTAAGAATCGGGAAGAACGATTTCTCAGAATCTTCTCCAATGAGAGAGCTCCTTTCATATTATAAATGATTGAAGAAATGTTATCAGTGACCATAAGGAGCTTTATTATTGGCTAATGCCTAGTTAAGAGAACTATTCTGCATAGAAATTCGTCACAACCATATAGCGGATACGTGGTTATGGTGAATTGATAAAAATAATAATACTATTGGCAGACGCCGCTGGCAGCACCAGGGTCAGGCGAGTTCAGCTTAAGCCCAGAGTGTCTTTAGCAAAACCCCAAATCTTTTATTCCCATGCTTCATTTATTATATCTACAATGTGGTTTTGTTTTCATGAAATTTCAATTCAATTTCAGTGATGGACACCATGGTAATGTGTTTTGAACAGAAGAGATGGACCCAGGTGCATTTACTGAGTATAAAAAATAGTAAATGCATCATATGGAATAGTTTGAGCAATTAACACATATTTTTGATCAGCCAGCTCTGAAATTCTTACAACTGAGTTTGCATATATTAAAATGAATAGTTTGCTTATGTTAAACTATAGTATATTAGTATACTCCATTTAAATCTAGTCTAAGAGCTGCTGTCACAGAGGCCTCCAGCTGTAATGGGAACTGAGTAACGATGGCTGATGTCACTCCCATCCGCATGTCTAGTGCCCTGCCCTGTTCTAACCCCCTGGGTTTCCTACCCAGTGTGATTATGTGACACGACCAAAATAGAAATGGAAGGTCTTTAAGATGCCTGGATATTTGGGCATCTAAATATCCCTGTTTACATGGAGATGAAGTAGCTGGTGTTAACAAGTTATTTGCTTATGCACAGGAAGTGTGTGACCAGTTCCAGGCTCATTTGCAGCCATCACACCAGAGAGTGACATAGACGTGACACTAGAGAGTGACATAGACATGACATAGACATGACACCAGAGAGTGACATTGACATGACACCAGAGAGTGACATAGACGTGACACCAGAGAGTCACATAGACGTGACACCAGAAAGTCACATAGACGTGACACCAGAGAGTGACACTGACATGACACCAGAGAGTGACATGGACATGACACCAGAGAGTGACATGGACATAACACCAGATAGTGACATAGACATTACACCAGAGAGTGACATTGACGTGACACCAGAGAGTGACATAGACGTGACACCAGAGAGTGACATAGACGTGACACCAGAGAGTGACACTGACGTGACACCAGAGAGTGACATAGACATGACACCAGAGAGTGACATACACATAGACATGACACCAGAGAGTGACATTGACATGACACTTAATCTTGTGAACTGGATAACATTACTTGGTGTTATTATTCTGCTGGATCTTTTATGGATCTTGCTACCATTTCACAAAAACATTGCTAGTTCTGCTTCGAGAGAGGGCAGCCAACGATGGAGGCTTGCAGTCACCATCTTCTGTTCACATACGTCTACCATCTAGATCTGAATATTTTTTCAAATTCAAATTTTATTCGTCACATACCAATCATACACAGAATTACTGAAATGTTGTTTTTACAACACTCACTCTTTGCGAACTTCTTATGAACATTGTACAGGTCAATGGTTCTGTAGGGCATGAGATCATTATTTCGAGAGGTTAAAACAGCAAATTGAGAGCACGAAAAAAGTAAATCATGAGCTCGATTTAGTATTTTGTGAGCACGTTTAACTAACTTGTGTGCACATTTTAGTACATTGTGATCATGCCCATTAAGAAAAGAAAGAAAAATGTCTGTGGCCGCTCCAGGGCTCTGTCTATACCATTAGTGAATGTGTTACTATTCTTACTGTTATGTCACAGAAAATGTTGGTCATAGTGCAAGAGAGAAATAGATCGAATATAAATGATGTCATATAAATAATAGAAATTACATTTTAAGACACTGGACATTAAGACACACACAAAGGCATACAACTAACCACCTACCTGGCAGGAAATGTTGCTCAGATAGTGTAATAAATGAATAGCTGTGGTTTCAGAGTTATATGTAATGTTTTGGATTTCGCATTTTCAGTTGATCCATCCATTCCATTAATCTTGTACAGGTTGGGGGTGAGGAAGGAGCAAGGCTCAGATGGGTGTAGGGGGTGATGGGGCTGGCCAGGGAATACAGTGCTGTTACACCTGAATTCACTACCTTTCTATTGCAAATCCCTTTCTTTGCTCAGCAAAACAGTGTAGGTCAAGGCCAGAAAAGGGTGTTTTTGGGTCAAAACACCCAAAACAAGCTAGAGAACCAGAGTAAGGAGGCTTTCGAAGAAAGGCAGTATCCAGCATGTAACCTGCGAGCTGGGAAGGAGAGCCTATCACCTAGAAGGCCTTGTTTCCATCCATCTTCGGTACCCGCTTATCCCATTCAGGGTCGCGGGGGGTCCAGAGCCTACAGGCACAAGGCAGGGAACCCAGGATGGGGCAGACTCCAGCACCAGCCACATACAGTACATGCCCAGCAATGGGCCATTTGGTAACTGCATTTAACCTCCGTATCAGTGCTAACCAGTGAGCCATCATGCCGAGCCGCCCTGCCCATGTCCCCATATTTATTAAATCATCGCATTTATTAGATTATACTTTTTTCCCGTGGGCTTCTAAGGAAATCAAGAAAATTAGTTCCCACATGCCTCTTTAATGCACCTCATCAGAGCATTAAATGGTCCCCTTAATTTATTATGAAGACTGTTTCCTCGCAGCTTCACAGTTTTGCAGATAGACTTATTTGCTGGTTCCTCCAAAGCCTTGTCACACGACTTCCGTTTTTTCCATTGATATTTTAATGGATGCATTAATAAAGACAATAAACAAAACTCAGTATAAGGGATTGTGATGCAGGTGAACTGGTGTGCTTTCATTAAAGACCTGCAATATATTAGCAATACTCTGGGGCTGCAGTCATTGTCAGAGTCATCCGGGGCCCACCAGCTGTTCCAATCCAGTGTGGTAATTGGGGAAAATGAGCCATGCTTAGACATCCATGCCTGTGTGGTGTCTGTGGTGGCACATGGACGGCTGGGGGGGGTGGTTCTGCCTCATCAGACATACATAAGCCTGGTTCAGAGCCCCAACAAGAGGCACACAAAGGAGACAAGTGTGAAAATGTTACATGACTGGAGTAAATACTGTGGCGTGCATCTCAGAGGATTGCAAGGTCATCTGCTTCTTCGTTTCAAAACTTGAAATATACATGCATCCTTAAGTAAATAGTAATTTAACCGTAATTGCAATTAAACCGTTCGTTTAATCAAAGAATTCGCTCTTTTTTTAACAAACACTTTTAAATACCAAGGTGGACTGCTATATAGCGACGCAGAAGCGAGACGCCATTAAAGATGCGGGTCTTTGCGGGTCCTTTTCGTAGGAGAAGGTCTTCGGAGAGCAGGATTACTTGGCTGATTGATGAGGAGAGCGTGGGTAGCGCACCGCAGAAAGGCGCTCAGCGTGGGCGAGTCACGGCGCGCTACCTGTAGCGTGCTTTGGCAACCCTGCCGCTATTTTTCAAGGTAAATTCCATCTCTTGCCTATTTATGTCCAACAGTATTCTTCCTTACAATGAAACTAATAATAACTAAACAATACATCGTCGTTTGCACCTTAACGTTCGAGGCATCTACACCCGCTTAGAAGAAATACGGACAATATTCTAATTTAATGAACATACGCCAGAGAAACCTGGACGATGCGTCGTCGCATTTTAACCGTACAAATGATTATACAGGACCTGCCGATACGCTTAAGCGCAAACCGTCCACATAGAGCCCATGCTGCTCTCCATCCAGCGCCTTAATTGCATAGGTGCCTCCGTTTTATAGCGCCCTCGCCTGCGAAGTCGCTGAAATCTGATTTGTTGCACCTGCCGATAATTTATTTCAAGCATTACGCGTGGCATCTAACGAACAGGAGGACGTACGGTACCAAATGTGCGCCGTTCGGGATTATAGGTAAAGGCATTTCAATTAACATAGGCTGGTAGGATTAGTTAAATTAAAGCGATGGGTGAGTTTTTCTCGCCTGCTTCTGGATCGAACGTCTCATGAGTCCAATATCCTTACTGCAATTCATAATCCCCGACCCCCCTTTTTAAACATATGATCTAGCTGGAGCCTTGGGGATGCCCATTCCGATTCAAGGTTGCCACGGTACCACGATCCTAATCCAGAGAATGGCGAACACGCTGTGACATTTACTTCGGGGGTTTTGCTGTACTCCTCACCTGCTTCTGTCACTCCGCTCCCGGGAAGCGGGGCTATGGGAAGGTCATGCGGGAGAAGCGTCCATTGTCACGGCGTAAATCTGCAGGTGCTCTCGGGCTGAATGAAAGGAGGCGTGCAGCACACGGGGAATCACTCTGGGGGTAACCTGGACCCGCAGACGATAAAACCCAGAGACCTAATAAGAAAAAGAAACGCTAAATAAACTTAATCTGTAAAGGAAGTGTATGAGATCTAATATAACAGAGTTACTGGACATTATAGTACGGGTTCTCCTTCCTTTCGGAGTACTTGAATACACGTCAAATGACATGTAGACGTCATTCTGGATTTCCCATTTTGGACCAAACGCGATTCCTTAATAATTGGTCGGATGGAATGTTTTAGGATGTATCGTGTTTTTGCCCAGAACCTGTCGCGATGATGTGGCGATATTATTTTTCTCGCAGGTCTGATGAAAAGAAAGCGGTCGGTGTTGCGACAGATTAGGACATCCGCGTTTTTACTGCCAACGCAGAAACTGCGCGTTGGAGATCCCCCCCCCCCCCCCATTTATTTATTTTTTTCCACGCTACTTGTCGCTCCAATAGGAGTGGCGATGTTCGGGACGAAAACTGACGAAAGTTCATTACTTGCAGACAGTTTTGGGGCTGTGCTCTTCGGCGCAGGAGTAACAGGAGCACAGCACTGACAAGGGGGGAGGAAAAGTTAGTGCGGAATTTAATGCGGAGCTGTGATCTCGGGCAGAGATGGATGGTAATGGCACGGGTCCGAGGAAAAATGCGCAAAATCATGATTCTAAAGCACCGGGTAAGTATGTGTACTCATCCTTTTTTGTATTATATCAGAATCATTATCCGCATAGGCCTACAGGAATTATATAATTTACAGCTGTCGGTGATGACCCTTGAAGGCTTTAACACATGAAGTAATTTGACGTAATTACATATTTTGTATTTTTGAATGACTAAACTTCAAATGTAACAT
>JAODKN010000084.1:107308-148914 GCA_026774425.1 Petrocephalus zakoni
ACCTGGAGATGTAACCCAATATCTGATTGGCCTTTTTAATTGCTTCCTCACACTGGCAAGAGAGGGACATGGAAGCATCAACATATAAACCAAGGTCTCTTTCACAATCGGCTTCCTGTATTTCCGTGGCAAAATACTTGTCTTATATTTTTGTTCCCTACATGGGTTACCTTACACTTGTCACCATTAAACTTCTTCTGCCAGGTATCAGCCCAGCCACTAATTTGATCAAGATCCCGCTGTAGCCTCTGTGCTCCTGTTACAGTATCCGCTACACCACCCACCTTATATTGGTGCCAATATCAACATCGTTTATATAAACTAGGAAGAATAGTGGCCCCAATAGTTTGTCAATAATGTAAGCTTGAGCTTTCAGTGTTAGCTACTCTAGTAAATACACTACACATTGCTAGTAGCACTTTTTGCGTCAGCCTCAGAGCTAAGAATGACTTACTATTCTTGAATCAGAACAGTTTAGACCAGTCTAAAACCAGTCTAATCGTATTTTTCTGAAGTTCAGTAAATAGTACTTTAGTACTAGAACTTTTTGGAGATGATATGAGTTTCATGTTTACATAGGTATTGGTTGTTATTATTTTAATGTTTCTGCAAAGAAAAAATCCATTGTGCTGATAAAAACATTTGTGATTTTCAGTACAGAACTTATCAGTACTTTATGAATATTTTCAGCACATTTTAATAATACTGAAATAATTCTGATAACCACGATAATTCTGGCGACTATAATCATCATAACAAATTTTTATATCGTTTCATCTCTACTTCGTACAGTTGTATTCTTCCTTTAATTGACCAGAGGCCATATTTTATTGGTGAAATTTAAAATTTCAAGTTGAAGACGGGTCTTTTTTTCGTGTGATGTCTTACACAGCCAGGCCCCTTGGTCATTCGAGTTTGAAACCCCTGGTTTAAAAAGACTAACATTGCATTTCCCTCTGCCACTGAGTCTCCAGCAGCCTCTAGATCTGCTTGGCAACGTTCTCTTTTACTTCCCTCCATTAAATCAGCATTCTATAGCATCAAGATAATTTTGTCTACTGACAAAAGTACACAGCGGACATTTCACCATTCAAGTATATTTGTTTGTAATGTCAACTACAATCGACTAAGTCATAACCATTATCCTTAGTTACTTCATTGTGGTTGAAATGGTTTTATTGTCAAGTTTCAGTCTTGTAATCTAGTCTTGTATGAGCTTGATGGGCCGAATGGCCTCCTCTCGTTTGTATAGTTCTTACGTTCTTATGTGAATGTCAGGGACAGATATGTACATGTCATACAAATATAGTATAATTTAATAATGTAGATTATAAAAACAGAATGCTTCCATTACTGTGTGCTTGGCAGAGCCCTCACACAATGCACACTTGTGAGCTTTGACTGCATATCAACACATCTAGAAATTAATGTTCATCAGTCCAGGCTAATTTTGCCTACTTTTGCTTACTAAAGTGCCTATACAGACATAAGCAATACCTTGACTGAAAGCCATGATTCAGATATAAACTGTTACAAGCTGTTTTGTAATAGGAGGGAAAATATCTCTCTGGATATAAATGATATAGCCAGGAAGAAAGTGACGAAAGCTGCAAAAGGCACGACATAAAATGGTATTCCTTGGACAGATCGCGGAATATAGTTTTTGCGTTAATGGCCATTTATTCTCTTTCAGAAGTAGCCAAGAAGGCTAACTTGTCTTTGAGCTATCATATGGGTGGTGCTGCCTGCATGCCTCTGCGTCGAATATGTGCAAAGCATTTTAATCCCCCAGAAGAGCTAAAATACAAACTACAGTTCTGGTCTGCTGCACATGATCTGCTATCTGACAATTATTTTGCACAGTAACATTTTCTGAGAGAAAAATAATCGGGGCACAACTAGAGATGCAAAGATTGTATCGGCTAACTATCAGTATCGACTCATACAGCAACAATCAGCTGCTGGTCAACGGTTAAAAATTAGCTGATATTTACTTCTGAAAATTCCCTTTAAAATGGTGATCCATACTACTTTGCACACCTGCATACTAAATAACCTACTGTTAGGAATTATTTTAACATGCTCTGCTAAAATTTCATGAGGAGGATCTACCAACATTTGAACACAACAAATTTGACTGCTCACCTTAAGATGAAAAAGTGAAAAGTATGAAAAAGAAATCAATTTTTTTTATTTATTTGGTTGGAGTGTTCTTTTAAACTTTAAAGTTAAGCAGAATCTCCCAAACAATTGGTATCAGTCTTTGAAATAAACTAGCTATCTGTATCAGCCATCAATGCATGAGGATTGGCCCTAGCAACACCATCATTTATTGGCACCTCATGAGATTTGAGCCCTTGAGCTTTTTGTTATTAGCACAATGCTGTATGTTGAGCTACAAGACAGCACAGCATTTAACTTTTCAATACAGAGTAACTGTGCAATATACTCACTGGGCGTAAACTGTATTCCTTATGTTTTTCAAAAGACTGGCCTGATCTTTTTTTGTCCAAAAAATTTACATTCTTATTTAAAGTATATGCATGGGTTAACTACAAACAACAAGAGCAGTATTTACAAATAAATGCATTTTAATCTCTTGGCTTTTTTACTGAAGGAATATCAATTCCTCACCCACAAAACAACATGGAAAACTGGCAAACAAGTGGCTATGTTGCCAAAAATCACTGACAACCATATCACTCATGTATCGACCAAGTAATTACCCCCTTAACCACTCAATTAACCAATGAACCAAATCTAAATGATAATGGGTGAAATAAAACTAGACACACCCAAACTTGAGTGGTGCCAGCCCTGTTGACACTTAAATAGAACCATTCCAGCAATGTGTTGGATATATGGTTGTTTCAGTATGGTACCTAACATAACGCAGTGTTTCTCAATCCTGCTCTTGGAGCCCCATTTGCCAGAAAGCTTTTGGTCAAACCCACACTGCTTACAACCTACCACCTTATGATTAAGAAACACTTGATGCTAATTAAGGTCAGGCTGGAGTGAGAACTTCCTGGCAAGTGAGGCTCCAGGATCAGGATTGAGAAACACTGGTGTAACAGTACCAGTTTAGTACCAGTGCAAAAAAATACTATACTTTTGGGTTCCCTTGCAATAGTTTTGCATTCACCATAGCACTTCATATATATATATTTTTTTGTTGTTGTTCTGAAGGAGCCAGTACCTCACCTGCCAGAAACCTCACCGCATAACACTGATCCAGAATACCTCGGAAGTGTACCCGAAAGTGGTTTCGGGTTTAAACCTTAACAGTGACACAGCAGTAAAGTTACCTTTATATTCAATTTTCCAGCTGTAATAACAAAACCAATCAACACCCCTTGGTTTTCGAGATTTCTTTACAGGCGAATTTTAATTAATATTTCAGTTTGTGTGTGTACTTCACATTCAATGGCCTAGCTGTTTTTCTTAGTCACTGGTGGTGAATGGACACGGTGTAATTATTAATATGGATGGAAATATATTAATATAAATATATATAAAAACACATAATATGAAAGTTACATGGTCTGCATTGTTCCCTTAGTTTAATGCTTGAAACACACTTTATAAGACATGTCTGTATTGTTTAGGTTTATACTTACTAGTCCATTATATCTAGCTTTTGCACTTTAAACAGACACAGTACAGTTATTATTAGCAACAAAAAAGTCTTGTGAGGGAATATTTTCCCAACCAGGGGTGCCTTTCCCGAAAGCTAAGTAGTTTGTTATCTCGTATTTAACATCGATCATTAATTAGCGTTTCCTGAAACCCTTTGTATCTAAAGTAGTTTGTTATCTCGTTCGTAGATTTATGAGTGCCCCGACCCATTCCTTATTTTTGATGCTGTTCGTTGTTTGAACTTTTGCCTGCTGTCCTGTCACAGAGACGCAGAGATCGGCCAAAATAGATCCCAAAAAATACACTGATGATCTTCTTTGGACAAAATACATTTATGGCATTTAGCTGACACCCTTACCCAGAGTGACTTACATTACCCAGTTACAGGGAATTACAATCTCCCTGGAGCAACTTGGGGTTAAGGGTCTTGTTCAGGGACCCACTGGAGATGGGATTTAAACCGGTGACCTCTTGGTCCATAACCGGAGCCTCATACCACTAGTGCTCAAAAGGGGCTTTTTGTTGGAACACCTAAGGTGAAAGGTGATTAATTGTCATTATTGACACACCAAAGCACACAGTGCACAACAACGAGATGTGTCCTTTGCATTTAACCCATATGACATTGTGACACAGCAGTGGACAGCTACTTAAGCGCTCGGGGAGCAGTGTTTAGGGACGTTACCTTGCTCAGGGTACCTCAGTGGTACCATTCAATTATGCAATCGCATCCCTATCCATTACACCACCATCTGTATGCAATTTGAGTACATAACAGGGTTGTGCACCATACAGATTGGACTTGAGAATGACCTCACATTCAAAGCATAAAATTGGTTGGAAACATGGCACAGAATTACAATTAAAATTTGAATATAAGGACGTAGAATTAAAATGGGAGTCATTTCATATACTGTACATTCATATACATAGTGCAAGTGCAGCTGCAAGAATACAGCTTAATACTTCAAAAGGATTACACAGCATGTTAATATAAACAGCATACAGAGATATTTATGGCAGCAAAAAGTACCCATTGGTCATGCCCCCCTGTTTGAGCACCTGCCTGAAAAGTCTGGGCATGTCACTGTTATTCAGAATGCCACATTTTAAGTGATATCTATAGAATAAATAATTAAATTGTCGTTTTGTGTACCATGGTGGACATACAGTCAGAGAAGGTAACCCTATCACAACCATATCCATCTGACAATTTAGTGACAAGAAAAACTATTGCAGACTCCTCAGAAATGATACTACACATTCTATTAAATATATTAAGATTAATAAATTAATTAAATTAAATATAATCGGAGCGATCGACTGTACGCAAGATAATCCAAATCTATACGGTTAGAATAGCCTAAAATAACTACATATTTTTTAGCTTAACAATTATGCAAAGTTCACTCACTAGTACATATATAAGGTTAATATTCACAATCATGGATGTAAATCTATTACGTAATTACTCATATTTTGCTAGATTAAATTACATTCATGTGTTGTATGATTGCATTGAATTGCTTTGAATTGAAATGGTATGAATGTCATTCCAATTCTTACAAAACTTACAGTCAAGTAAGTACAAAATCCAATTAATGAATGGAATGGGGCATAATTCATGAATTCTGAACAACCCTGATAGGCTTCAAAATGTGCTAACCAATCAAAATTGCTATATGTTCAGTCATATATAGGGATGCACGATATTTATCGGACCGATAGACTATCGGCCGATATGAGGTAAAATGAGATCATTTTTATTGCTCTGATAAATAAATTAAGTCCGATAAATAGATCCGATAATGTAGGCTATGTTGTTTGCGAAACAAAAAAAGTTTTCCAGAGACAACGGAAAGGCTAAAGCCACAAACGACAAAGTAATTTATGCAATTGTGCATGCATTGATCACATATAGTCCTTGATGACCAGCTTTTTTCCCTTGCTACAGGATCCGGGTTTTCGCAGGTTAATAACGCATTTGGAGCCACGGTACACCCTCCCAAGCCGCCGCTTGTACGATTTGGTCGGAAAACACATTCATAATTTGATGGGCGAGAACGGACTAAACATACTTTATTTTTGTTGAGGATGCACTTTTTCCGAGGTCAAGAAATGTCAATGCATTTAATTTATATATTTGAAAAACATTTAACTTAAAACGTCTATCTAAATACATAGATACATTTTAAATACATAGAATAATAGATACATTTTTTTATTGCACACAAAATAGTCGTATATGAATGTTTTGTCCAGATAAACCCATCACAGTTCTGTTGAACCCTTTTCTTGATGGTTGTGCGATTTGACATATCAGTGCATTTACTGATTTCATGTGTAAGATGTTTGGGTTATGAGCATCTTTTACTGCTGTTTTTTTAACTATAGCAGCTGACCATAGGACTTATATAAAATTTTTGTAAAGCCTAATATACTGCATATACAAAAATAGAGTTCAATGTACCGTGTTAATATGAAGGCATTTTCCGTATAATTTTTTCACTGGTGTTTTACCCTTTAATTTGAATTTCGCGTTGCATTGTGGGAGCAAGTACGCCTGCTAATGTCTGTAAATTCTGTAAAAAATCTGTAAGAAAATGGCAGAACATTACCAGTACATTATGTTTTTTACAGATTTTCTTTTTACAGTGTAGTCTCCTGTTGCACAAACTGCAGACTATATGAAAATTATAGTAAATATAAAAATATGAATGTACTGGTTATTGGTATCGGCAATGACAAGGACTTAATTATCGGTTATCGGTTAAAAAATTTCATATCGTGCATCCCAAGTCATATCTTTTTATCTGGGAAGGTGAATCACTCATAACCAGCAATGGCAGAGTATTGTGCAAGTCAACCTAATACAGCATTTGAGACAATGCCATCCAGGAAGCCAAGGTGCTTGTCTAACTGCTGTTTTGTGGCTGGTCACGAATCCCTTGGACCATCTCAGTAATGAACAATTCATAAAGAAATACAGGTTGGTCTGGGATGAACTAATGAGCCTCCTTAGTATTGTGCAGGACAAATTGAAAAGTGGAACACACCAGAATTCTGCCCTCAGTGCACTGTGCAACTTCTAACAGCTCTCTGCTTTCATTCAAGTGCTGAATACCTGCAGTCCTACAGTACAAGATGCACAGCAAGGCTGCTGTGTCCTGCAATTGTGGATGCATTGATCACATTTCTGCTGTGCTTTGTGCACAATTGCATCCAATGCCCAGAGGGAGGGGATGCCTTGCATGACACTAAAATTGGTTTTCATGCCATTGCTGGCATACCTGGCATTATAGGTGCAGTGGATGGAAAGCAGAACCCTAATCATAGTTATAGCCTCTTGAATCCCGTCTGCACTTGTCAAAAAATATTCTTGGCACTAAATGTCCAGGTGACATGCAACCACCATGGACATTTTACAGACATTGTTTCCAAGTGGCCTGGGAGTACACTTGATGCTTCTATCTACTCCAACTTTAGAGTGTCAGATGGCAAAGGATGGTACATTTGCTGGTGGCTGGTTATTGGGAGGCACCAGTCAGCCTTAGTGAATACCTGCTGACTTCAGTGTTGAACCCCCAAACCGTGGCTGAGGAGCGGTATAACACCACACACCAAAGAACACACACTGCTGTAAAGCATGCTTTGGTCATGTGGAAGCTGTGATTCTGGTGCCTACACAAGTCATTGGGAGCTTTACCCCTAAATGCTGCTATGCTGTTCTTGTTAAATGCAGTATGCTGTTACAGTATATTTTATTTGAATATATTTTTGGCCACCTGCTCAGTAAGTTGTTTTAATGCTTCTCTTGTTCCTTCCTTTTCCTATTGCTGCTTGCCATGGCTTTTTTTTAAGGAAGCAACATCCATTTTTATATTTTCAACAAATAGGTTAATTTACTTTGGTCGCTTTTTGGCTGCTTTGGTGTGTTTTTATTGATTTTATAAATTATTCTTTTTTTTCTACATTTGCCTTTGCCTAAGGTGGCAATCATATAACATATTTCACCATTGAAATACGTGGGATCGATGTTCTTGTTATTGACATTCCATGCATTTCTTACATGGAGGCTGGGAAGGAGCCAACAAAGTACTTCTTAAAGTTGGTTAGCTATTTCTAAAATAAGGAAGGGTTTTGGGAAATACACGTAGACCTCGCTCGTTCTTTACCCACGTCGTTCTTTATCTTGTTCATTATTTGCTAAGATTGACCGCTTTCGGGGATGCCACCCCTGACCTCTTTGGCGCTCTGAACTGAAGTAGACTTGCAAAAACCTATTTTTAATACGATGACTATAGAAAACATGTCACGATAGGAAATCCCGGACATTTCTCACAATTTTATAAATCCTGGCCAGACACAATTTTTGGTCACCCTAACCATACAAAAGACTGTCATTTAGACTCTTTCACTCAGGATATTTATGTGATCATCATGCATACCTTCTGTTCCTGGAATTCCCAGTATGAATCGGAATGCACATGCATCATATGTTTAATGAGATCAGACGTATTGCCTCCTCCTGCCACACATGATTTGAGGCACCATTCGCATAATGGTGTGGAAGGGGACTCTACCTCTCCATTACTGCCCTATGCCCTAAATGCGAAATATCTCTATAACATTCAGCAATCTTGTTTTTCCCAGAAGTTTGGGCTGCTGTCGAAGCCATAATGTACATATGTTTTTCAGCTCTAGCTTCTCACTGTGTGTCGAAGCTCTTTCGCTGTTAAGAGTCAGACTGACGAGCGGCCGGTTTGGTCTTAAATGGCGGGTGCGAGCGAACACTTAGAGGTGTACAGTAGCACAGTGAAAAAAGCGGCAAAAAAATCAAGTCCCCAATTTAGCTAAATTATGATGCCATACAATTTCATTTTACCAGTTATGGCAAATTACTAGTAACTGGAGCAAGTTGGATAAAGGTTCTCAAGAAGCAGCACACAATGCCTTGATCAAAAGAACTTCCTGAAGACCCTTCTGCCCCCACTACTCAACCCCGGATAAGCTCTCTCTCAAAACCTCCTGGGGCCTCATGTATAACGGCGTGCATAGAATTCACACTAAAAAACAGGCGTATGGACAAAATCAGAAATGTGTGTACGCCAAAAAAAACAGATGCATAAAACTGCATAAGCAAAGTTCTACGCTCTTTCCTTTCTTACATCCCAATCAGCGCAAAATGTTCCACAAGTGCACGAGCCCACCGCCACGCCCGACTCCTCCCATAATTCTACATATTTTAATGTGCAAATCAATATAAAGATCCAGAGTTGCTGCAATTATTAGGGACACGGTCATAACAGCAATTTTGCCAGCGGGTGAGGGGGATTCCGACATCAGCGGGGGTGAGTTTTTTTTGTACCATATTTGTTTTAATTAATTAAATGTTTCAGATGAACAGACAGACAGCAGATGAGGTATTAATTTTGTTTATTGTTTCAGACAATAGTACAGGCAAGCCACAATTTTGTACGTTATGCAGCACGCTTCATGCATGCACAATGTGACACACTTCCTGTGGACTATAGAGCAGCACTCCACCGTTCTTGTCCAGGCAGTGCCAACGGCCCTTAAGCTGCCCGCTCTACCACTGCCCGAGCCCGAGAATGAACATCGTTATAACGTCGCTCTTGTTCAGTCTGTGGGTTTGCTAGCCACGTTTTCAGTGGGCACCCACTGTTCCTAAGGAACTGTCAAATGGTGACATCATACAAAAAACCTACAATTTTGGTCCTAAAATATAAACTGTCTTCTTACTGAGAAGCCACACCATTTTCAAGTTTGTTCCCAACACTACTCGCCCCGACATTAATGAGACGCATTTTCACATCACACATAATTTGCACATTAATAGAGTGAAAATTCTATTTTCTATTTTTAAATTTCCATGAGCAAATTCATTCTCTGAAGGCGCCTTTATAGCAATGTGCGTACAGTCGATCGCTCCGTTTATATTTGGAAAACCCGACATTGCTAAGAATTACGCTGTTCAACCACAGTGTAAGGAAAATTTATATATCTGGATCACAAATGGTTTATACCATCCCATAGAGCTGGCATGGCACGACTCAGTGATAACTGAGAAATACCCGAATGGTCTGCAAGTTCATGTCGGAAAGCTCATGTAGCTAAAAATCCGAGGGTGGAGAGAATTCGTTAAGGAACCGGTAAAGTGCAATTTCTCAATGTCTGCCTTTGTAAACCTGGCCCCAGTTCAGCACACAACTCCAAGAGGATAGCTCTTGGAAATCTAAATGGACTTAGAAGCCAGTTATCATCATGGGCCAAAAAATCAGTACGATCCCTAAATATGTGCTTTCTTCTAATTCTTCCATTTATGATGTCTTCTAATAACGCAAGAACATCCATGGTAGTTGGAATATTTTGGCCTTTCTCTGCACCATTTTATTGTCACAAATTGATTACGATCAGGTGCATTTATAAACGATTTTGCTGTATTTGATACATGAATGTATGAAACAGTGAAACCAGAATAGCACTCTTTCGGCACTGGATGCCGCCAATTTACAAAATCAAGCAGAAACGTGCATACACATTGTCTGGGGTTGCCATGAAAATGTGCGTAGCAGTACGCCAAGTTTAGTTTTATACATCTCAACGTGAGTGAGGGAACGGGTATACGCAACATTTCTGTTCTGTGCGTATGCATCATTCATACATGAGGCCCCTGGACTCTTGCAAATCATGAGAGTCAGTATCTCCAAATGGAAAAAAAAGAACTAGCAAATCTGCACAGGAGTAGCTGGGCTAGCAGAATTACTCCAAGAACTCATCAGGGAAATCACGGGAAACCCCAGACGAACATCTAAGGAACTGTAGGCTTCTCTAAGGTAAATTAATGTCTGCATTTCATAATTCCAAGATTAAAAAAGACAATGGACAAAAATGGTGTCCATTGGAGAGTTGCAAGGCAAAAACCACTGCTAAACAAGAGGAACATGAAGAGTCGTCAAACATTTTCCAAAGAACATTGAATATCCCCACACTTTTGTGACAATGTTCTATGGACTGATAAGTCAAAAATGGAACAATCTAGAAGACAGGGGTCCTGCTCCATCTGGCGTGAAGCTAAGACAGCTTTCCATAAAAAGAGCAACATGCCCAGTCAGACATGTTGGAGGTAAAGTGCAAGGATGCTTTGCTGCTTCAAGGCCTGGGTGTCTTGCCATAATTTAGGGATGTCTGAATTCCATTTTCTACTACGATGTAGTAAAGGAGAATGTCCGGTCATCAGTCCATCATCTGAAGCTCAAGCACGACTAGGCTATGCTGCAGGACAATGATCCAAAGCACAAGAGCAAGACCACCTCTTCAAGACCACATTCAGATGTTGTAGTGGGACCTTAAATGGGCAGTTCATAATCGAAAATACCTATAATGTGCCTGAATTAAAACAATTCAGTAGAGAAGAGTATGCCAAAATTCTCAAGTGATGATCTTGATGATCATTTGAAAAATGTATTGTGTTTACTCAGGTTGTCCTTTTTATTATACTAAATCTGTTTGAAATCAGACACAAGTGTCATGGATAAGAAAAAAATAAAGGGAATTATAATGGGAACAACTACTTTATCATGGCACTGTACACACACAGAGTCCGAATATTTATATCTTACAGTAACTCTCCATTAAATTCTATGCGTATGACCCTAATCCTTGCATACCTAACCTTAAGTAATAAAACAAAAGATTTTTACAAAAATGTCCCACAAAGTAAAAAGCTACAGATTTTATCACATTGTATGGAAATTGGGTCCCCACAGTGTAATAATTACAAACACACACACAGACACACACACACAGTTGAAGCCTTACAGTCTGGTAAAGCCATATTCTCTGCATCCCTGGAGCATTACATGCGATAAATTTTGCTGAATTAAAATACTACAGCTAAAGAAAATATTATTACAAGTCTACCTTACACAGACATCAGTTTTAGTCTTTTTTACTTTTCTCGCTAACAGCATTAAATGTCTGAAACTACTCCTTTTCTTGCTATTACTGTACAATGTGGCACTGCTTCAATTTTGGCCCAGTAGGTCTCAAAAGTTGAGCACATCTAGTTTATCACCCCTAAAATGTGCGCACAAAATTAAAAAAAGATCCATAGAATACTTCTAGAGCTACTGTGTTCAGAAGACCAAGTGTCTATGAAAGCCGCCATTTCCTTCCTTTGCTGCCACACAGCACTGCTGCTTCATTTTTGGCCAATATCTCTGAAAATGAAACCAGATGTTAATATTCAATCCATATAATGTTTTGTGAAGCAGCAATAAGATATATCAAATACTTTTTGATTTATCACATTCACAGTTTGCTCTCACTTTTCCCTTTGCTGCCACTAAGCAGTGTTGCTTTAGTTTTGAGGTGGTCAGTCTCAAAATTTAGTCAATTCCAGTTTGGCACCCATAAAATGCATCTGCAAAGTTAGAAAAAAATATTTTGAGATGTTTTGAGTTATTGTCTTAATGAGATCAAGTCTCGAAACTGACCTTTTATTAGGTACCACTACATGGCGTGAATTCAATTTTGGGATGTCTCAAAATTTCAGCAGTTCCAGATCATCATGCCTACAATGCCTGTGCAAAGTTTGAAAAAATCCATCTAACACTTTTTGAGTTATTATCTTAAAAAACAAAGCAGCTGCAGCAGAGTTGATGCAAAGCCATATATATTCATTATAACAATAAAAATATAACCCTGTAACAGTTGGTGTTAAAAATTGTAAACTTTTAAGATTGTTTTTTAGTCTCTGTGGAAAATGGCTGATTTGGCAGGCTGGGTTTAATTATGATTCAAATACAGGATGTAAGCCGTCTAAACCATGTAAAGCAGTGTTTCACAAACTTTTTACCTCCTCCGAAAGTATTATGCTCTCTGCATATCTTCATTGTGACATTAGACTTAATCATGCAGTCACATTGTAGGGGTGACGAATTGGAAGTGATCTAGTTTTGAAATGTTTTCACTTTTAGCAAATTTATGGAAACACTTCCAATTTTTAGAGATTACTGAACTTTGTTCAACTGTTGCTTCAGTTACTTATTTAATTGTCCAATGTATGATATTTGTAAAATCATACAATGGGTGAATTGTTTTGGGTAGTTGGCTCGGCAGAAGCGAAAGTGAGGAAAAGTAATAAAATTCTGAAAAGGCTAATTAATGTAATTTAATTCTTGATTTGTCAGGAGCTGGCATTTAGGGCAGCTAGCATTTATCACATGTTCAGAATGAAAACTGACAGCAAAGGAAACTATAAATGTGCTGATATGATTTTATTTTGTATTTCAATGTAATGCACAGCAAAACAGTGAAGCTATAGAACCATTAAAATAATTATGGAATAATTATAGACACAGATTTGAGCAAATGTATTTGCTACTGCAGATCTCACTTCACTCCAGCTTCTGACTTTGGGGTCACATTTTCTTTAGGCAAGAACACAAATCACCAAAACATTACATTTATGTTAAACTGAAAATCAGAAAGCTTGAAATAACAAATTAAGAGGCCAAAAAAATAAATTGTCTATATATTTTAGGGATTATGTGAGTGACAGTGTTTCGTGGGAATGTTAATCTAAATTGTGTGCACAATTTAATACATTGCAACCAGGAAAATACCATTAGTGTATCTGTTGCAATGTTTACTTTTTTAAAGATTGTGGCATGATTGTGGCATGTAAGTAGAATGTGGAATAATGGAATAGGTGCAGTTTCAGAGTCACATGTCACAACTAGAACTCAGCATTCAGGTAAAAACGTATTAACTGGCTTTCACATTTCCAGTTAACTCACCCTGTATTTTAAGATAATGTAGAGGTTTATGTGAGTATGAGGAGTACAGATTAGATGAGTAGAGCAGGTGATGGGGCTATCCGGGGATGCTGTGGTTTTGAGTAGGGATGGGTGTCGTTAATATTTTAACGGTACTACTACTCCTTTCTGGTGCTGCCTATCGCTCCGGTACTGCCTATCGATCCGGTACTTTAACGGTATTGTTATCTGTACATGTGAAGAATAAACAAATTAACAACATAATTAACATTTATTTAACAAATAACTATTATTATTAAAAAATTTTGCAAACATAAATTACTTTAATGCCAAGCCTTTAATGCCTTAATTTACACGCAAAACACCTGTTGCAACTTTGGCAACGCGCACTGTCCGCATTGATTCTAGTGAAGCGGAACCACACTCCCGATCTCTTACCTCTCCGCCATCACTAGTGGCGGCTCGCATGCGCATATTTTACGGTACCGCAGCTCTGTATAGCAATGTGCTGACATCTCTGTCCTATTTGTGACTGCAGGAACAAACTTTTCATGCAATACCACCGACACAGTAAGCTCACAGATACTCCTCTCGCATGGGAGTTATAATATTATTAAAATCATTATAATAAAATAAAAATGTACACAATAGTTTTTGTTAGTTTTAATTCTTTCTAATGACTTCTCAGTCCACAATGAGTTCATGTGCATTTATTTAAATGTTTTACAATATTACATAAAAAGCTGCATATTTGCCTGCAAGCAGGTTGTACTTGTCATATATTTCAATGTCTACTAATGGATATTAAGAATCATGTGATTGTGTACGTCTGCTTTTATATCTTACAATGTATTCAATTTTAAATTTGTGCCCATAATCTCGCCGATCGGGCAGGGTCCAGCGGATGTTACACAGCCATACGCAGAACAGAGCTTTGCGCATGCGCCCGCAGATTGGGCAGCGACAGTTTCCCCCTGCATCGCGCACACGAGAGAGCGCTCTAGGTTAACGTTTTAATCAAAAACGGAGCTGATCAGATAAACAGAGAGATTATGTATTTATACAAACAAGAAACAATCTGATTTATTCATTTCTCCAGTACCGAAAGCAATACCGATAACGTCAGAGCTTAGCGATACTCCGGTCTTTAAAAATTTAGCCCTGGGGCCCGTTTAGTACCGGGTTTCGGTACCCATCCCTAGTTCTGAGAGCCCCAGTTTCTAATTTTTTCATGCTTCCACGTTTTACCTTTGGCTAAAACAATCTGCCCCTCTTGCTGTGCCATATGTATAAGTGCTTTTTTATGATGGGGTGGGGGATTTCAATATCGTTTATCCAGATATTTAAAACATTACCCCACCTTAACTGGTGTCTGCATCAGTATCGGTGGGCACCAGAAAGCGAGCTTCGCTAATGTACCTTGGTACATAGATAAATGTGGCGTACATGTGATCAAGACCCCTTTCTGCAGATCTCTGATACAGTGCAAGTGTGAGACAGCTTGCAGCCAATAGCACTAAATGCTATGCGCTTACCTTACTGAGGCACAGAAACCTAAGAACTCCAGCACCACAAATTAGATCAGAGTACATTCATTCTGCTCTCACAAGTGTATTCCTAAATCCCACGTATAACACATTCTCCATCAGGAAATGCTCACATTTCCTTTGATTTCATGCAAAGCTGATGTAGGCCCAGGTGTTACAAATGTTCTGCTTATGGCAGCCGACGTATAATTCATGACTTGCTATTATCTACTCAATGACCTGTTGTCATACTCCAACTGCTTAAAGCTAACATGCTCATACAAAATCTATTGACCCAGCAATAATGGGACTAAAAACACAAAGATCCAAACCACAGACAAATTCATTGGCCACAGACTTGTTTCAAATTTAAATTGTAAGTAGAAACAGAGTAATGGCCGAGGGCACATACTGACCCATATCAAGCAGACTTGACAGCAAAAGCACAATGGTTGCTTTGCATAATGTAGCATAACGTAAAACATGTTGATGAGTTCAATTTCCAGTGACTGTACTACATCTGCATCTAAACCACAAACACATTTCATTCAAAATCTCTTTCATGACTACTTATCATATAAAAAAATGTAAGAATCTCCATACTACCTCCACCATTCTGACAGAACCACAATTCTCCTAGTATTTATACAAAAAGTCATCAGAAAACAAACAGCATATCCTGTTTCAGGTATAACAATGAAACTAAGTTGAGCAGTGAAATCAGAATTTCAAGCAAATCTGTTGTATAACCCAATTAACCCACTCAGCCCACAGCACAAATACTGCCATACAATAAAACAAACAAGTAAACTAAATAAATAAACAGGAATAGGTCGAATGAAATTCTATGTAGAAATAAAGGGACAGACAAATTACCTTGTTCCAAAGTTAGTTCTGGATCCTGTGGGAGAATCCAGGGCTTCCCCTGGTTTGGGTGTCCGTTCTCTGTTCATTTGCAGCAGAACTGAATTCAGTTCACTAATCACATTGGCCTTGGGGTCTGGGGTAGGTGGGCTCTTAAGTTCTGGAGGATCACCCCAGAGTTTTGATGTCCTTTGTGTTGGGGTTTTAGGAGGGTCAGACTGGGCACCTCCTGGTGGTGGCGGGGCAGGAGGCATCCCAAATGTTTCAAGGCTCTCTTCAATTAAAGCATCCTTGTAAAGTGCATTGCTTTTGTTGATGATAGGCTTCATTTTTGGCTTGGGTGGGACGGGGGGCCTGTCAACCAGAAATGCTTGCCCATCTGCATAGACTGTACAAGTGTCAAGGTTCTCTCCACCCTCTGAGGATAGGGTGGAAATGCTGGACACGGTTGAGATAGTGCTGGTTGTCTCCAGATGTGGGTCTCCACTACTCCGGCTGTCCACTTCCTCAATTCCCGAATCTGTAATGGGCTCAAAGTTCTCAGGTGGTGGTGGTGGGTAATTAGGAGGCATGCAGTTTGACAGCCCCATTGGTTTCTTGAGTTCTGCATTGGCCACCACTGAAGGTGGTATATGGGGGTGATAAGGAGCTAGGGAGGACCCCCCTGTCCCATTTTTCCTTTGCTTCAGCAGCTCAGCAATGGCGCCTGCCTGGTCCTCTGGGATGTCGAAACTGTTGGCAAACTCAAGTGGGGGTGGCAAGGGCTCTGAGAACACAAATTCTTCATCAATGTCTACAGAGGCTAAGGGTGGAGGGGGGATGCGGAAGGGTAACTTTACAGGCTCATCCACTGAGCTGATGGTGATGATAGTCTTGCCATGGGGGCCAGCTGGCTTGGCATTGGGCGCTTGAGGATTGGTAATGGTCACTGCCGGATTGGGGGCTGGCTGGTTAGGGTCTCGCAACTCAGTGGGGGCACTGTCAGAGACAGCAGGTTCCTCCCTTTCTCCACCTTTAACTATGCTGTTCTCGTCAGTCTTGGTCCCATCCACAGTGTGCACCATTAGGAGGCCAGCAGACTTTTGCTGAGAGGTGTCTACAATGTCTATTAGCATATTTTTCTTCTCCTCCTGTTTCTTCTCTTCTTTGGCTGAGTCAGACTCATACTTGGCTTCCGTCATTTGCCTTCTCAGGCCCCCACGTTGGCCTGGCCGCCCCATGGTGGCAGTCGCTGCAAAACTGGATTCCATGTTGGAGCGCATTTTAGTGTCGATGAAAAGAGGCTTATTGAGGTCGGGTTTGGGGGACTCGTTCTTCTGGGTTGGTGGCTGAACCTGCTCTTTCATGGCCCTGTCTCTGGCAGCTAATGCGAGAGCCAGGGGGGAGTTGGGGTCCAGTGCCTTGCCCGTAACTGGATGCACATAGTTTCCGCCATTAGCATTGTACGTTTTGCTTGTAGGCAAACTGACAGGACTGTCGAGGTTGGGGCTATTCCCTGTCCGCGTGCTGAGAGGCTCCCTCACCAAGGTAGGCTCAGGAGTGTTGAAATCAGTCACGTTGCCACCTCCCTGAGGAATAACTAAAAGGGAGGACGGAGGAGCCATCAGTTTGCGCAGCCTCTCGTCATTGCCGAACATGCCCTCGTCGATGGATTTTGACTGCCGGAGGCGGGGGGTAGGGGTGGGCACCGGATCCTCATCACCCATGTCAGTGGAAAGGAATGCCGGAGAGTTCCTGTGGGCTTCTAGTCTCTTCTCCCGGTCCCGTACTGCACCAGCAATGGCCGCTGCAAATGGGTTGCTGAGATTTAGCCCATCCTCGGGCCGCAGCTGACCGGGGTGGTCTGGTGTGGAGGTTTCTATCTCCATGCTGCTGCCTTGGCTGCTTTTGCCACTACTGCTTGTGGAGGGCTCCTTCACAATGATGGTGGGAATGGGGATGGAACAAGTCTTCTCAGGGCTGTCCTCCACATTGGGCTGTTTCACCAGCATGCCCTTTCTCCTGGCTGGCTTAGCAGGCACATACAGTGCTTTGTTGCTCAGCTTTCCCACCTCTGAATATGGGTTTTCAGGCACATGGGCCCTACGGTTACGAAAGTTCTGTTGAGATGAGGCATTCTGCTTGTAGTCCTCTGCCTCATACTGCTCCGAATTCTGCCGGTAGTACATTCCTTTGTCCCGGCGGATCGTCCCCACATTAGCATCCCCCCGATTAGGGGTAGGCCCTTTAGCTGCAGAGTTCTGGTTGAAACCTGGTCGGACAGTGCCATAGCTTCTTGCTGTGGGCGATTTGGGGGTGTTATAAGGGGGAGAAGGAGGAGAGATCGCAGGTGGAGGGGGAATATCCTCTGATGTGTCAGGCATAGAAAGGCTCCTGGTAAATTTCAGCAAAGGAGGGGTAAGGAACTGCTTCTCCTCTTCAGTGATTCCTATGAAATGGAGAAATCAATCATCTGATTAAACAAAATAAGTGTAATACATGGGTAAATGGGAGGAACTTTGGAACAACAACTTAACACAAACAATTAAATACTTCAGCAATTTCAAAAATTGCATGAATGGCTGAAATTTTTTTAAATGGACAGAGTCTAGATCCATGTACCTCATAAACCAAGAAGGTACAGGACCACTACTGTAAAATCTAGAGGGAAAAAACAAACCATAACTCTTCCTTACTAAATGAGGAAACCAGTCATCAAATCAATGGTGGAATTCATAATTAGCTCTTTGTGCTTAAGTATTTAAAGCATTGAGTGGATTGAGTGATTTAGCAAAACTGAGAACAATTTGAGGACAACTCTGAAAATATCATCATACTAATGGCATTTATCTCGGATCTTGGAACACCAATAGTGGATAAAGCCAAAAGGGGCATGACTGGAGAAGCGAATGGAATATGCTCTCCTGTGTTAAGCTAATGTGCACTTCTGCACACTCACCTAGTGATTTAGTGCACACGTCCCAAGGCATAAAGCCATTGCACTTCAGATCATGCCGTTACCTACCAATCAATAGCTCAGGGGAGTGAAAACTCCCTGCAGATCAAAGTCTTCTGTTTCAGTCAGAGCACATGCGAAATGCCAAGGAACATGTGACATACTGGAGAACTTGGAGCATAAGTGAACATAATGCACTCATCCTGCTACTGCTATTTCATAGCTCCTACTACAAAATCTTGATTGGAAAAGCGTTTACCTAAAAAGACTCTGTCTCATCAAAATCTAAAGAGATTTTGTATTTGCTTTGAAAAGGTTCAGGGAAAGGATGTGTGATCTGCTGTATCTCAGTGCATCATGTCATCAAACTCTTTGAACCAAGAATAAACCTTAATGATCTTGAGACATGTCAAGTGTTACTAAGCATATGAGGAGCTGTGCCTCAATCTAAGAATGAGGCTGCGGTGGAAAGCAAGGTGCTGAACTGGTACAGCAGAGCAGGGACATCACCTATTGACTTTTGCCGTCTCATCGTACCCTTTGGCACACCCAGGTAGGAGCCTCTCGAACTCCCTGGCACTGTTGGAGGAACGGCGGCCACACCCTGGCAATCGTACACAGACTGGAATAAGAGACATGGTTAAGAGAAGTAATGACACTATGGGCCCGAACAGGCATACCTGCTCGCTAACTGGTCCCATTGCACAAAAATTTTAATCATGGAAAATAATTGTGGCTCATTCGTCTTTTTAAAAATCAGACTGCTTCCTCTGGGACATCAAAGTCTAGGCATCAGATAAAGGTGAGCAAACTGTCCGATATTCAGAGAAGAATACAAACTGTCAGAATTAAGAGATAACAATTATTATGAAATGAAGCACAGCTCTCTTGTGGGGGAAATGACAAATGATTCAACCATGTTTTCTTCGCAGGAGACAGTCCATATCTCCCCCAGGTCTCAGGCTTGGACAGTTTCATGCACAGGGCTGTAAAAAAGCACACCTCTTCTGCCTGAAGAAGAGCAGCACCCAAGCAGGACGAGACTGGCTGTACTTACATCCATGTCAGTAGTTGTAGCAAAACACCTGCTGGATGGCCGCGGCTTGATGGTGGCAACCCTCATGTCAACAGACACATTTTCCCGTATGGGTTTCTGGGAAGGCATCTCATCCACTTTGTCTGGAAAACATAAGCCATGGCCCTTGACAATGTGCCAGCCATCCTCCAACAAACTATCTCAATCAGCCATCAAGCCAGTGACTAAAAATCCTTTTCAAAATGCAGATAAAAGAATATGAAAACCAAACAGAATCAGAATTTCAGACAGTGGTCAACGTCAAAGCCGTGCAAGATTTATCAGTTTGATCAGACTGCTCTTAGGCCTAAGCTGCTGCGCAACATGCTAGCAGTTGTTTGTGAAGCCACCATGCATTGGATGATTACTTAGTGTGACTTGAAAAACAATCCTCTTCTTCAGACCCTCAATATTTGAAGGCTTAGCATCTATACAGAAACGGAAGAGAAGGAAGTTCAGTGCTGGACAGGGTGTGCCATGAGGCAGCAAGTTAGACCACATGCACTGTCATCTTGTAAGCCACACAAGGCTCATGGACTGAGAAGAAACCTGCACAGCTCAATGACTTTGCTCCAAAGGTATTGGCATCTCTCTCCAGTATCTCTATTAGGTATTCTCTATTATATTCCCTAAGCAGAACAGAGCTTTAATGAAACTGTTGGAAGCGAGAGTTTCACATTTATACATCACCGAATACCAACTTTACCCTACTTTTGAGCACCTAACAAGTAGAACACCAGATAGGATGGGAGAATGCATATTATTCAGCCAGCTTAGTGAAATGAGCTTTGTTAGAAGGACATCTAATTTAAACCAATCTAGATCATCTAGGACACTGCAATAAGAATTTGCTCCTGCCTGACGGACACAAACAGAGCCAGCCAAATCCACCCCACTTCAGCAGCCTGGCTCTGGAGAACAGTAAATTTCAAACTTATATAAAACAAAAATAAATGACACATACATACATATGAAAAATTTGGCTTAAACTGTCCATTTCGCATTAGACGGTCAAGAAACTGATTTCTGTATTCTTTGTGCATAAACAGGCAACTAAAATCTGAACCCACCTATCTGCAGCAAGACCTCATCCACCTTTGAATCCAGCCTGTTCCTCTACTAACACTACCTAACACCATAGCATCACCGGGGGCTTCCCTGCCCAGTGCAGGGCCTCCTCACATGTCAATGCATCACTGATGGAGAATCAGGTTAGGCCAGACTACTCCTATTGAAACTGCCAGATTAATATGGTAAGTTACAACAGCAACACTTGAAATGTCTTTGACTCTGCTTTCCAGGTGGAATGTTTCTATATTAAACAAATGCAGCGATATTGCTATGGCAACGGCTTGTGTCTCAGTGAGTCAAAGAAGCTCAGATATAATGGTTTTAAAGAAAACAGTGTCTACTGTTGGGAGAAATAATTTGTGGAATCTGTTTCCTTATGTAAAAAGCAATTTAAGAATTTGATACCAAAAGCCCTGTAGCATTTCTTGTGCTTGTGGTTTACTGTTTATATATATTATGGAATCACATATTTTAAAAGGTAAAGGGGGGGCCTTTAAAAAAGAAAGACTTGGATTTCTTGGCCCAGATTAACGTAAATACAGATAAATGGTATTTTGGTATTTAAACAGGGTGCCCTAAGTGCTTCTGGAATAAACCTCAAATGATGGCATAGAAGTGATATTGAATGTGATATTTAAAAATAGAGAATTTGTTTTATATGTTGTTATAGAAAATATATACAGAATTTGTTTTATAAATGAAATATTTTTATATAAAAATACCATGGTAATACAGAATATATAAGGTTGCAGTTGACCACCAAAAATAATCATAAATTTCACAATTGAAAAAAAAAATATATACATATTTAAATATTGGCTTGATATTATTTCAGTGCACTTTTAACATCATGCCGCTTTAAGTGCATTTTTAATATACTATGAAAAAGAAAAAGGTTACCATGCAAACTTAATACACATAGCTGACTGGTCAATAAATCAAAAAATAAAAAAAAAAAATAATAAAACAGAAAAAACTGGATGTGTGGTCAAATAATAAAAACTTTAAATAAAATTAAACTGTACTGTATAAAGCATGCCTGTATAAACTTACCACCCTTCTTTTTCCTCAAGGTGGCTTCAAAACAAGAAATAGAAAACTTTAATACTGGAGTTACAATTCCAAAGACAGAATATGCTATAACACAACTTGTTGAAATTAAACCTTAAACCTTTTAAAACACTGCTATAACTATAAAAGGAGGTTCTGCCTATTTCCAAAAAGCACACGGTATGCTGGAAGAACAGATTCCACTAATACTAATTATAATTGTAATTATATATGTGTATCCTCAGAGAGATACAGAATTACTACATTGCTAACTTGTGACATTGTTTATTTAATTGCTTCCAGACTAGAAAGTTCTGAGTTTCCATGAGTTTCATGGAAGCTATTCATACATTGAATTGTTTGACGCTGCTCGTCCAGATTTAAGTGAAACTACACTGGAGAAGCAAGTTTTTAAACCAGTACAATGCACACACAATGTCTGTGAAATGTTTAACAGACGGTGGAATATTTTAACATTTTGAATTTACTGACACACCAGTGATATTCCTCTGTACATGTGTACATGTAACGACAGCAACACCAAAAAAAAGTTGCAGAGAAACAGTGATAAACATGGACAAGAAAAAATAAATCTTTTGAAATCTTTTCGAGTTAGGGTAACTGTGGCTGCTTTGGCTGTGCTGATTGCCATTGATCACAGTAACATCAGTGAGCATGGAAATGCCATGAGAAGTGCAGGCAGGAACCACAGAGAAAAGCTGGATGACCTAAGAAGCATCACACACGCTGCAGAAGGCACAGGCATCGGAAAAGTGCAAGCAAAAGTTTTCATAAGGACCATCTCCCTAGAGTGCCTTTTATTGCTCCTGAAATTGAGGTACGCTGAAGTCCTTACCCATATCCTTCCCAAGCACAGGAATGCAGAAAACTTTTCTTTTTTACCAGACGGTCATTACAGATAAAGTAAATAGATACAAAACATTAGAGGCATATTTCACATTATCTAGCTGGAAAAGGAGGTGGGACAAATATTGTAATTCAGTTCAGGAAGAATAACATCAATTTTAGCCTTGGCTCAAGGTCAATGCCTGGGAACAGATGGGGGAAGAGAGGAAAATCCTTTCTGATCTTGTCTATTCTACCTCTGTGGGATTAGTTTCTATTCATATGCTTCATCATTTAAAAATGCTTTAAAAATCAGACTTTACTGACAATATTCTCTCAGACTATGTTCTACGCAGGTTTTGGGAGACAATCCCAGATTTCATGTGAATTAAACTGGAGAAAATAGAATATGACTAAAAAATAAGACATTTTTAGATAGAACCACATACAAAATCTTACTAAATGATTCTGTACATACAAAAAATGGATGAAGACAAATGTACCATGAAACAGTTTTTCTGGGTCTTGTATTTCAGTACCTTAATCATTAAAAAACCCTCAATAACAAAATGAATTACTATATCAAATACTACACATTTCTGAGACTTTTCACATGAGTACCAGAGAGGTAAGGGGCATGCGCTGATACAGGGCGGTGCCACACACCACCACACAACAAACCACCTCAGGACTGAGAACCTGAGTGCAGCCATGCAGCGGGTGATATCTCAGCACCACACTAGTGAGAATGGGGCTGAACAGCATGAAGTTTTTCCGGTGGCTGGAGTACCAACCCTGCCACTAGCCCCCAAATTTTCCCTGAAATTGAAGGATCTGTTTGCAGGGCCAGATGTAGGTTAACGTCATACTCAGGACAAAGCAATCGCAGATTAAGGGCCTTGCTCAAGGGCCCAACGGAGTAGAATCACTCCGGGCATTCACAGGATTCAAACTCATAGCAACCTTCCAATTGCGACCACAGATCCCTAGCCTCAGAGCCACCACTCTGTCCCATGATTTTAAACAAACAAACAAACAAATAAATAAATTATATGCAATTAATTATTTGGCAGATTCGAATCCACAGTATTGATTTTTTTTTTCTTGAGCAAATTGTTATTAAGTTACTACCTGGATAGAATTATTACTACTAGTATATTTGTTTCGCTATTTCTTGTCATTCACAACATTAAATACGTTTATTACAGAAATATGGCCAATGTATTGCCCATCTTTCAAGCCATGTATTATAGTAAATGTGAATAAATATACATTCAGTGGCTTAATAGAAACATATCAATTATTAACTGCCCTGTATCAACAATGCCCCAGTCTTCTTACAATTACTTTTGATGAATAAAATAATCAATATGCATCAGGGGATCTGGTCTGCAGTACATTTGCCTATAATTCCTATGCTGTTAGCCAATGAGAGTATTTGGGACAAAAAGTTTATACAAATGGACACAGAGTGAAACAGGTACAGTTTAGGGAGATTGGATGTGTTTTTGTGGTCAGAAAGAGGGTCTGAGTTTGTGCTTTCAGAAGTGAGAACAAACAGACAAATGCAGGTAAGTTGTTAATAAATAGTACCCTGGAATGGAAATGAAAAAAGAAACAGAGGTACACAAACAGAACAGGCCTGAAAGGGCAGCAGCCTCATTTCCTGACCATGGATACAGGTATTTTTAGTTTCCTCTAACAAATAGAGACCTGGGGAACTTTCCTCTTTTGCAATTCCTGCTAAAAAATCTCGCTCATCCGCCGTTCCAGAAATTGTTACTCTCTGACTTGCTAACCATACAAAATGGTTTATGGATCTGAGGTGTCAAGACCGCTTAATGACGCAAACATTACGATTCCCTTGTAAAAGTCACATGTCGAAATCTCCAGTACACATTCAGCGTTTCATAGCAGAGCAAAGATGGACCATCAGAAGCAGGTAAGGTAGCAGATCTACTTATGGTGAAGGAAGGCAATTCATGGAGAACAAGAGAAGTGGAAAAGCAAAGGTGCCACTTCCCGTTTTGGACAGAGACGTGACGCGGGGACAAGGAACATACGCAAAAAACATCAACATGAGAAATAAACACCCACAAATAGAAAAAGCGAAAAAAAGCATCTGACTGCTTACCTTTGTCCACTAATTGCATAGAAAAAAAATTAAATAATGATTAGAGAAATACGTCACATGACTGAAATATCCATTGTGACTTGCAGTTTTGTGTAACAATATTAATAAAAATATACTGGTGGTTCCCAGCCGTGTCTAAACCTTGACTCTCTTCTTTCCCTTTACAAAAGCACATGAGCCAACATGCTGCATGTACAGTCTGCTTTTCCAATCATCTATAGCATGCGCTTACCACTCAGATTGGCCATGCTTACCTAGCTCCTCGAGTTCAGAGGTCATTGACTTAGAACGCATGGACAATGCAGTGGTCGGTGCCCTCTTTGGAGGTGGAGGTGCTTCAACAATAGATCAGAGACAAAGGAAAGGGTGGGAGATTTGGATTTAATAGACTGAGGTGTATCAATCAGCACAAAATCCAGGAGCAGTGCAGCACTACTCTGCAGCTCCTGGACTTCTCCATGTAACACCTCAGACCAGAGCTCCTAAAGAGGACTGGACCCTGAAGGATAAAAACCAGCTACACTGAATGAGAAATGCAGATGGTTTCGGGACTGATGGGTAACACAGGGACCCACTGCTATGTGCTTGTGCAATTGATTTCTAGAGTATTATGCCATGTTCAGGATAATGAGGTAAGCTCCACCCAGCTCCAGCACCACTAGTAGCCTGCAGCAGCACTGTGGAGGCACAGAAGTATTCAAAAATGCTGGGCCCAGTTTGCCTCCTGCCCAGGGAGGAGGGCCCAAGCTGGACGCCAGCAAGACAAGGGCCTGCTCCCAACAGGCTGCGCTGGCACAGGGAGCTGGCACAGGGAGCTGGCACAGGCTGGCATCAGGAGCTCTGGCAGGGGCTCCAGCAGATTTCCCCCCAGCAAGAGCCAGGCTTTGCCTCCAAAAGCCCCCTGTTCCTTTACACTGGGATCTCATCCAAGGCACTCGGGGAAGACAGCAAGCCATGCACAGCTTTTATCACGCATCTGTGTCATTACCATGCCCATGAAATGAGCTAAATGACTAGCGTGGGGGCCTGGGACAGCCCCTGTGTCCCAGCTGATTAGTTGTTCATTCAGTCGGCCCCAAAGTGCTGCAATGGACAGAAGGATAAACAAAGCGGGTGGATAGAGGAAGGCTGCAGTCCTGCTGCCCTCTCACTGCGCGAGGGCAGGCATTAGGACCCGGGGGACACCAGCCACGGCTCCATGCCGCACATTTACCTTTTTTCCGAGCCGTGTCCTCCGGGTCCAGATTCCGGCTGACTGTCACCACTTTTATAACCAGGTGGTTGCCCCCCTGCCGGATCATGTTGACAACCTGCCTGTGGCCGACTTTCACCACATTGTCTTGGTTGACCTGAAACACCAAACAGAGGCAGGGTTTTGTCGTGTCATCTTTAAACACATTTTCAACATCAATTTCAATGGGCAGACAGCTCTGGAAGAAATTGAGAGACCACTCTATATTTTAAAAATATCTGCATTGTTAAATCCTGGTGTAATCCTGGTTCTGCCGGCAGAAGGCTACGCCGCGTGGCAGGCTGTATCCAGGCTGTATCCAGGCTCAAAGTTTCTATGAGATCAGTACACAAGAACAAGGTGAAGCAGGAGAAACTGGCAACGACCAGAAACCTGCCAGAAAGAGGAGGGAAGTGACTTTCTAATGCCAGAGGTGACCGAACACTTATCCAGCAGTACCTCATGAATCGGAGGATGACATTGAGGAATGGGAATCATTAAGTGGTGTGAGATGGACAGCTAGGACAGTTAGTATCGGGCTCCTAGAAGCAGGAATGAAGTTCCTTAAAACAAGGCAGAAGCCCTTCATTACAGAGAAACAGAGAAGAACCAGGCTGCCGTTTGCAAGAAAAAATTTATATTTTACACAGATGCATAACCATACATTGAAACAAAAAATTGTGCTGTGGTCTCTTAATTTTTTCCGGAGCCGTATGTAGTATCTAGTTACTAACTACTATTGGTGCCCAGAGTGCTGATCGCCTGCTCAAGGATGCTGTATGCTTGATGTATGCCAGTGTTTTGGGGTTTCAAGAGGGCTGCAGTTTGCCAAGTGAGTGTAGCCAGAGCACTTTGAGTGCAAAGGAACCGCTGACGGGTTAGTTAGAGCGCTGACCAACTGTTAATATGCTGCCGGTCATCTTTCTGTCCCCAAGAAGCAGGTCAGGCAATGTTTACCGATTTTAAAACCATACATCTGTTATTTTCCCCATTTTCACAAACATTTTCCGTTATTCTCCAACATGGGTTCCCAAACATTTCAGCCCACGACCCCCAAAAGAACAGTGCCAGAGACCGCATTTTGCAGGCGAAGGGGGCAGGGGTCCCCTCGGTAGATTTTTCCAGCCAGAGGGGAGTCCCCCTCAGATGATTTTGATGACCACTTTCAAATTTTTTGTAACTTACTCTGGAAATAATCTCATGAGCCCCCGGTGGTGATAAGATAATGACATAAATCATCCAGATTTTTTTTGCAACACTTATTAAATAGAGTATTACACGTTACACTCTTATAACATGAATGTATTACTGCTTTTTATATTTTATCTAATCATCCTGAACCATCCTCACTTCAGCTTGCATGCAGCAGCTGAACAGCTAGAAATACCGGCGTCAAACAAGAAAATCCCCAGTTATGTTACCATTACCAGACTGACAGCAGTGCAGCTGGTGCGGAATTGACCCCCCCAAAGCAAATGATTCCATAAAAATATAGTCAGCATCTTACAAACTGCACATCAATATTTAAAATGAATGCAGAGGGTTAGGGTGCCTGTGGAGAATAACGGCATACCCTGCCCGCATCACTGCATACAAAAGCCGGGGCTATGCGGGGGCCCCTCTTCTGAGCTGACCGACACTGCTGGAGTGATGCAGGGGGCCTCCAAGGCCCCACTGCATGGTAAGAGGGCAGCTACATTAGTTAGGCTCACTGCAACATGGCAGGAACAGAGGAGCCACCTGCCGAGAAGGCGGCCACTGCAAAAGCTGGGTGCAGTGTAGAGAGGGAGCGGCCTCTTCCAGCAGCGTGTGGCTTCGCATCCTACTGACCGAGGGGCTGATTAGCTGATAACCTGTTTTAGTAATTCACAATTGCTCTGAATTCAGTGTTTGCTATACACATCTACCCAAGTTATGCTGCTGTCTAATGTGCCTGTGTGCGGCTATAGCAGGCCTGCTGATGGACATACTGTATAAAGGGATACATATTTCTTGATATTATGCCTATTTAGGTAGATTATTTCACAATTGCACCCTCCTCAGTATCCTGTAGCCACAGCAGCAAAGCAGAATATTGATTAAAAGAATCAATTTTGGCAGTTATAAAGAGGTTTACAGAGCACCTCAGCAATGGGCCTGCCATGTTTACGAGATAAAGGGTAGATAACGCCAACCGTGTGCAAAAAAACGCCACATCTATTTCAAACACTGTCAATAATCCCATTTTAGAAAAGAACAAAACACAATAGGCTTTTTTCAGGAGGTCATCAAAGGGAATTTTTGACCTTATACTGATATATTGAGATGCTGTATTCTAAAAAGACTCATAACTAAGCATAAAGCTTCACCTGCCCATACACACACAAACACACAGCCTGAGCATGCCTATCTAATTGGGGACCTTCCATTCATTTCTATGGGAAAAACCCTAATCCCAGTCACGACACCCTTAACCCCTACCCAACCCTAACCTTAACCATGAGTAACCAACCCAAATACAAGACTTTTGGCATTTTTTCTTTTTTGATTCCATTCACGGATTTTTATAAAATTGAGCTTTTCCAAATGGGGACCTGAAAAGATGTCCTCAAAAGTAGGGAAATTTCAGGTTTTACCACACTTTGGGGACATTTTGGTACTGAAAAAGTAATCTATACAAGACCACACGCACACACACACACACACACGTCTTAGTTTCTTTTTCTATGAGAAAAAGCCCTAATAATAAGTAACCAAACAAATTTCAAGACTTCTGGCATTTTCACTTTTTTGATTGCAACTAAAACAATGTCCTCACTAGCCATATTTTTTGAAGATCTGCTATATATGTGGGGTCCTTTGGTCCTCATATGTATAGCAAAACCTGTACACACACACACACACACAAAGAGTGATGGAATGGACTAAAACAGTAAATAGACAAGGTCTTAGAGATCAGAGAGGTGAGGACATGTAGGATGGACAAAAAGCCCTTGTAGGCCGGTAATTGAGAGTAAGGTTATGTGAATAAGGCCAGAACTCAGATGTCATCAGCCACAAGACAATGTAGGAAAGGGGAAAAATGCTGGTTTGTGCAGCACTTCTGGTGTATATGTGCATGCACAGGTATTACGGTTACTCTCTGGGTATGTGCATGCTGAGATATTATGGTTACTCACTTTGTATGTTCATGCTGATGCATTATGGTTACTCGCTGGGTATGTGCATGCTCAGACATTATGGTTACTCTCTGTGTATGTGCATGCTGAGGCATTATGGTTACTCGCTGGGTATGTGCATGCTTAGGCATTATGGTTACTCTCTGTGTATGTGTATGCTGAGGCATTGTTTTACACAATTCTTAGTTATTGGGCATGAATCAGATTCAGAGAGAAAAACAGGGCTAGCGATCATCTCCAGTATATATAGGTCTCAGACCTACTTCTTCCATGGGCACCTTGTGGGACCCCCGCGATCTACTGCAATTTGCCTTCATTAATACATTTCCCCTCACCATAATGCCATGCAAGCAGGTGGGCTCGCATGGACAGCCTGGGGCTCACATCCATGTGAGGGAGAGACTTTCAGATGGCAAACTCCCATGTTTAGAAGCCCCGCAAACTGTGACACCGGCTGCTTGAGTCACTCACTGGGACAAACGTCAAGCATATAAATATACATTTTGGCAACGCAACATCATATAAACAGGACTTAGTCTTGGATAAACTGTTTTATTTTATTGACAGGGCATTTCTGTATCACTCCCGTGTTTATCCAGACTGCTCAAGATGATGGGAACATTTCTGCTGCTTTGTGCAAGGCCTGTTCCAGCATGGAGCTGCACTGTACAGTTTGTCACTGTGGAAAGAGCACACAATGGGTAGCCATCTACAGAGACACGGCACCCCAAGGCACAGAGCGTGATGTAAGTAGCTGCTTTGAATCTGTGCACTCTTGTCAAATTGGGTAAGTGGGGTCTGAAAAACAGTAAAATTTTATTAAAACTCACAAGTTAACAAGTCACATCAGACTGACAATAAACTTACAGTAAACAGCCAAACAAAGCGTTTAAATATAACTGCACAGTTCATGACTCATTTTCTTGCCATTTGATAGCACCAGTCTGCTTTGAAACAACTGCTAAGACAAAATTTAGATGAAACACCACAGCATAGGAGACGATGCATCATCTTAGGCAGTGCTGACAGCAGCACAAGGAGGGTGTCATGGAGAATGGATCAGCAGATCAAATGGTGTAGCAGAGGAAACAAAATCCGAAAACATACACCATTCAGAGGTATAAACGCTTTAATAGTTTAAATACATCACATTTTCAGGGTTTCCTTAACCTCCTGAAGTACAGTGGCCCCAAAACATGTTTGGACACTTAAGCCATATTTAAAAATTACAGAATTTTATTGAGTTGCATAACTAAACGTACAAACAAAACTGCCTTCATGTTGAAGAGAAATACCTTAAGCATACATTACAAGCAACATTTAACAAAAGGATATGGGTTAGGAAGTAAATTATCAAACAATAGACATGCTATTCCAAATACTTTTTGGGGTCACTGTAGATTTTATCTACAGAGAAATAACAGAAATATTAATGTTCTTTGTTTGCACAAGAAATAAAACGTAAGTGCTCCACAAAGCCTACCCTGTTGTTCATCTGCTGACATAAATTCCATACTTGAAAACCCATTTCTAATCTAATTATGTCCCAAACAGCTATTTCTGTCTGATCACTTCATAATGGCCCACCTCAGGGTGCTCGTTGTGATTGGTCTAACTGACATATCAGCACCTTCCAAAGTGCCAAGGGAAATTAGATGACGTGGCAATCACATTTCATGGTTCCGGTTGCTGTGTGGCCGACACATGGTCTAACAGCTGCTCCCATCAGAAATAAAATTTTTCTGATGACCTGTGATATCAACTAAGCTAACTATTCAGCACATTCTCCTGAAACACAGCAACTGAGGAAAAAACATCCAACCAGAATGTCAGTTGCAGTATATGAGACATTGGTACCATACATGTATAAGAGATTCCTAATTAAAAACAAGAAACTCCCTTCCAGTCTGAAATGGTTCCAAGTAATGACATTGGATTGTTCAACAGGGCTGGTAGAGTCAACCCAGCGCAATCAGACCAGGTTCATTTCATATTTATTGTAACAGCTATAAAAACTGTCGCACACACATGTACTGTCTATACATAAACACATGCACAAATACATAAGTTCTCGCTATAAATAAACAGAAACATGGAAAACTCAGAGAGAGCGAGAGAGAGAGAGAGACACACACACACACACACACAAACTGTCATTTACACATACACACATACAATGCATGAAATACGGGATGATTCACGGCATGAATCATTTTAGAAGGATAGGATCTGGTGGCGCCCTTCTTCTAGCCCTTCTCAGGTGCATGGTGCTGTAACTCAGCTATGCCGGGTATTGGCGGCTCGACAGCAGGGATCACAGTCTGCGATGGTGCTATCACACTGGCCTACTAGTGACTCCAGTAGTATGTTATGTGAAGCCTGCTTATGTTGGGTTAGGCCATACCGCAACACCAGGAAGGCAACATAAGCATGCACAGACTCACATGGATCACGGGTTAATTAAAAAAAATTAAACAGCAAGAATGTGCCCCAATTTGATTAGCTGTACATTGCTGTTCCACCTGTAAGTCCTGATATTCTTTGTGTCTAGATAGTGCTGCTGCACACACTGATAAGCTAAAACACTTTGAAAGTTAAAATGGTGTGTGTCAAGGTCGGGGATACATTACATGGTAGACTAACATCCAGTACTTGTAGACGACATGTTGAATGCGGAAAAAATGGGCAGGGATAAAGATCTGAGTGACTTTGACAAGGTACAGATCATTATGGTGAGATGACTGGCTTTCAGCTTCTCGGAAATGGTCATGGTATGGGGCTCTGTAGCTGGAAGCCAATCCGGGTGCCTATGCTGACCCTTGTCCAACTTCGTAAGTACCTACAATGGGCGCGCAACTGAACCTGGGAGCAAGGGTAGAAGGTTGCCTGGTCTGATGAATCCCATTTTGTGTCAAGCATCTGTAGGACAAGTCCAGTCCACAGCTACATAGTCTCACAGTCTCATAGTCTGTTGTAACATTTTACTCCTGTGATCTTCATCAAAATGATCTGCCACAGTAGCCCTTCTGTTGGTTTGTATAAAATGGGACAGCCATTCACATCCGGCATCTACGAGTCCTGGCTGCCCAACACCCTGTTGGTGGTTTGTGGTTTTTCCCTCCTCAGACCACTCTCATTAGGTACTCACCATAGCTGACCGTGAGCATTACACAAGCCTTGCCATTTTGGAGATGCTTTGATGCAGTCCTTGTCAAAATCACTCAGATCTTTATCACTGGCAATTTCTTCTGCATTCAACATGTCGAGTACTAGTACTGAATGGTAGTTTAGCATCCAATACATCCCAGACTTTGACACGAGATTCAAGAGTCAACGTTATTCTCTTCAAATGAGGATGGTCATAATGTTTTGTGTATGCTGACAGTATCTCTGGGCACATGCCCACCGGCTCATAAAGACCAAATGAAATGAACACATCTTTGTAGATGCTGATGCCATCATTAGCCTTGCATTTTGTAAACCATACCAATTCTGCTCAGGGACATTCTGATGTAAACTCGTCATAAAATAAAATCATTCTAGAAAGATCACTCAAAAAGTCAGCATGGGGTTTTACAGAAACAATAAATGACTTCTTGTGTCACTTAAAAGCAAGCCTGCAGCACTAAATGGAACCATGCAGTTACTGTACGCTATAGGTACATTTAGAGTTTATTTAAGACAAAAGTACAAGGCAGTGATATCAATTAATGGATCCTACAGCTGCAAAGAAAAAGTAGGCTAGGCTGAAAGCTCTGACTTTCCTGCATTAAGATGGGTCAAAGCTACAGTGTTCATGTCCACTAGAGCCTGTGGATGTACAGCTATACAGTTCAGCGAGTCACACATTAACACACAATGACGTCAGTATTAGAGTCAGTTTTGCTTCTGAAGGGCCTGATTATCAGTATCAGGTGTGTTAAATTAGAGCTGCACCTAAGCTCTGCAGGGTGGTAGATCTCCAGGAGCAGGGTTGGGCAGCCTTGCTGTAACCCATCCCTCTACTGTAAGTCACTTTGGATGAAAATGTCAGATAAATATTTAAAATTACATACCATGCAGTCCCAGATTTGCATCCACTTATAATAGCTGGGCATCTACAAAAAGCAGCCCCATTCCAGCTCCAACAACAGCATCAGCTTTTGGGACCAAGGGTCTGTCAGCATCAGCTAAGCGAGCCAATATGTATGTGTGGTGGCTGGGCCCACCGCCTCCTCCAGCAGGCCAAATCCTACTCATACAGCCGGGCCCACCGCCTCCTCCAGCAGGCCAAATCCTGCTCATACAGCCGGGCCCACCGCCTCCTCCAGCAGGCCAAATCCTACTCATACAGCCGGGCCCACCGCCTCCTCCAGCAGGCCAAATCCTACTCATACAGCCGCTACATATTCTAATCAACCACTCCAGATTGCTAAATACAGCCATGGTGAGGAAAAAACTGCTGAGGGACTCTCTTGAATGCTATACACACACTTTGTTTTCCCCATTTCAATGCAGCAGTTGGCAAACTTCACTGACAGCGCGCCAGCTCTGTTTCTGTGTATACCCTGCTGGCCCCAGGACAAAGCAGTGCCAGGTCATTTCGAGCCCTAAAACAGAATGGGCCAGAACACTCATGAACTCCTCACATGGTGCTACATCACTGGTCTATAACACAAAATGCCAGAGAGGCCCTGTTCCCACACATATGAGGTGTCTGACATAACGCGGTTCCAGTCTTGGCACTGCTCTGTCATTGCGTGCTTTCTGTGTCCTGTCGGGTTTGTCTGTGTACTCTGGGTTCTTCATGTGGTCTAAAGACATGCAGCTAGGTGACCTGGGGTTTCTGAACAGTTCATAGCATGTAATTAGACATGTATGTGGCCTGTGATGGGCTGGAAACCCACTGAGGGTATTTTGCTTCCAGGAATAGGTGCTATATCTGTGCTCTGTGCTAGATAAGTGATTGTGGATGGATGGATGGATGAATTAACATACATGCATATATAGTATATAATGTTTAATAATAAAAAATGGATAGCCATGCATTAAAAATAGATAAAGATATGTTCCCCTTGCACAAACATCTGCATCACTATCAGTGACAATGGAACTGTGTATATACAGTAGAACTGGGTCTACCTCTCTATCAGGTAGCAGATAAGGCCTGGCAAGTCCTGAATCACTGCAGCACTGCCTTTCAAAGTGACTCCTCGGAACTAAGCTTCTCTGCTAGCACCAGCTAAAGGATGAGCACATACATGATACAGACAAAAGTATAGGGACACACCTCTTAATCATTGAATCCAGGTGCTTCATTCAGACCCATTGGTAGAGGTTTACAAGCATTTGTGAAAGAATGGGTCGTTCTGAAGAGCTCAGTGAATTCAAGTGTAGTACTGTCATTGGATTCCACATTTGCAATAAGTCAGTTGGTGAAATTTATAACCTGGTAGATATTCCAAGATCAACTGTAAGTGGTATTATTGCAAAGTGGAAGTGTTTAAGAACAACAGAAGCTGAGCCACAAAGTGGGAGAACACGTAACGTAACAGAGCGTGGTCGCCAATTGCTGAGCCACAAAGTGGGAGAACACGTAAAGTAACAGAGCGTGGTCGCCAATTGCTGAGCCACAAAGTGGGAGAACACGTAAAGTAACAGAGCGGGGTCGCCGATTGCTGAGGCGCATAGTGGGAGAACACGTAAAGTAACAGAGCGTGGTCGCCAATTGCTGAGGCGCATAGTGGGAGAACACGTAAAGTAACAGAGCGTGGTCGCCAATTGCTGAGCCACAAAGTGGGAGAACACGTAAAGTAACAGAGCGTGGTCGCCGATTGCTGAGGCGCATAGTGGGAGAACACGTAACGTAACAGAGCGTGGTAGTAGGCGCATAGTGGGAGAACACGTAACGTAACAGAGCGTGGTAGTAGGCGCATAGTGGGAGAACACGTAAAGTAACAGAGCGTGGTCGCCAATTGCTGAGGCGCATAGTGCGTAAAAGTCACCAGCACTCTGTTGACTTACTGTAATAAATTCAGAGTTCAAAACTTCCACTGGCATTAACCCCAGCACAAAAATAGTGATCGAGGAGCTTCATGCAATGGGCTTCCATGGCTGAGCAGCTGCATGCAAGCCTCACATCACCAAGAGCAATACTAAGAGTCGGATGGAGTGGGGTAAAGCAGTGGAAATGATCTGTGGAATGACAAATCATGCTTCTCTGTCTAGCAGTCTGATGGATGAGTCTGGGTTTGTTAGATGCCAGCAGAACATTACCTGAATTGTGCCAACTGTAAATTTTGGTGGAGGAAGCTAATGCTATGGGGTTGTTTTTCAAGAGTTGGGTTAGGCTCTTTAGGTCTAGTGAAGGGAACTCTTAATGCTTTAGCATACCAAAACATTTTGGACAATTTTATGCTCCAGTGCACAAAGCAAGGTCCATAAAGACATGGTTTGTTGACTTTGGTGTGGAAGAACTTCTACACAAAGCCCTGATCTCAACCCCATCGGTCATGTTTGGAATGAACTAGAACGGAGACTGCAAGTCAAGCCTTCACTTACTATATCAGTGCCTGACTTCACCAATGCTCTTCTGGGTGAATGGACAAAAATTCCCACTTATCTACACTCCAATATCTTGTGGAAAACCTTCCCAGAATAGTAAAAGCTGTTATAGCTGCAGATAAAGTACTCCATATCGATGCCTATGGGTTTAATGTTTTGCATCAAGCTTACAACGTGAATGTGTGATGCCTGTGTATGCATGAGTTTGTTAAATTTTTTTAATGAAACAGAAACAAATCAGTGTCGTGCATTTAACTATGGGTACCTGGTCCTTTGAGAATGACCTCAGCGTAATTCCCCACTGCTTAAAAACAAGACCAGACTCTTCAGCAAATCAGCTGATGTGAATCCAATGCAGACCTGATACAGAAGACCGGGGCCCGAAATCAGAAGTCTCGAGATGTTGTTTTCTTCACACTCAGTGTGCATGCACACTAGCAGTTAAAAGTGAAAACCCATTTGCAAACAATGGGCAGCATCTGACTATCCGTCCTAGAGCGACACAGTGCATGTGCCGAGGCGTGGGGACTTGAAAAACTCCATAAATAGACATGATACTGTAATGTGTCCCTTTCAAGTCGCCCCAAAACGTTAGCTAGAGTTCTGTGAATGTGTGTCTGAGATGGCCAGGTCCCTGTGGCTCTCAACCCCTGCTCCTCGGGGGCCTGGGGCTGTAGATGTGATACACATTGCAGCTAAGTTATTATGCCCACCGTCATGTGCGTCACAATTCTCTAACACAGAGAGTCTGCAAGCCCAGGTTTTTGTTCAGCTGCCAATCACCTGTGGGGGTGCACTCAAAAAGGTATGTAGGACGGGGCTACATGACTTGGCCGGTGGGGCCTGGAGGTATCAGAAAGAAAGCTGCGGAAAGAAGGCACCTCCTGTGATAGAGGAAAGCCGGACGCAGCAGTCACTCTTAGAGCGGGGCCTAACGGGAGCACACTACAGCTGAGCAGGCAGGAGATCCACGCTGCCTAAGCTGTCCCACTGCCTTTGGGTGCTGGGGGGGGGACTTGCACTAACACAGGGCTATTATGTAATCCACTCCTCACATGAAAGTGCATCACCAGCCTACAGATTACACAACAATGCTTAATGGGCAGCGAGAATGCCTGCAGGTGCCCTGGACCCAGATGACAGCGTTTCTCTTTATGCCCATCTCCAGTAACAAACTCACATAATTACATATTCATTACTTAATAACAGTACATAGTAACAAACAAGTAGTGTCTTAAAAAGGATGCATTTATGTTGGCAGACAGATTTAACTATCAAAGTTCGCCATAATTAAAACAGGTACAAACTAAACAGGACAATTCAAATGTCAGTAGCCCTCAGGTGTGTATCCTTAATAATGAATCTTTGATTAAGATTAAAAAGGTCTACAGTTAAGTAATTATGAAAATAGGAAATAAATCAAATCCAGGAGTTCAACAGTAAACATACTGTAACCAAACAAGCCTGTGCATTACAGTATTCCAAACAGTAACCAATCAAAAATATAATCACAAAAAAAAACAAAATTTGAGAAGAGAAATATATTTAGTTCACCCTTAACATGCAAATGCGTTCCAGTCTGAGACACCATGGCGACGAAGGTGTCATGGTGACAGAGTGCCGCTGTGGGACAGTGGCGGCCTACACTCATAGAGGAGGTGGGGGAGCTTCCAGGAAGTATCCGTCAAAAGGTGCAACCAGCGCAGTGCAACCAGCGCAGTGCCACAGGAGCAGCGCAGTGTCACAAGAGCAGCGCAGTGCCACAGCAGCAGCGTAGTGTCACAGGAGCAGTGCAGTGTCGCAGTAGAAGTGCAGTGCCACAGCAGCAGCAAACTGTCACCGGTGCAACGCAGTGTCACAGTAACAGAGCAGAGCCACAGGATCAGCGCAGAGTCATGGGAACAGTTCAGTGACACAGGAGCAGCGCAGTGTCACAAGAGCAGCGCAGTGCCACAGCAGCAGCATAGTGTCACAGGAGCAGTGCAGTGTCGCAGTAGAAGTGCAGTGCCACAGCAGCAGCAAACTGTCACCGGTGCAACGCAGTGTCACAGTAACAGAGCAGAGCCACAGGATCAGCGCAGAGTCACGGGAACAGTTCAGTGACACAGGAGCAGTGCAGAGCCACAGCAGCAGTGCAGAGCAACAGCAGCATTGCAAAGTTACAGGGGCAACACAGTGTCGCAGCAGCAGTGCAGAGCCACAGGAACAGCTCAGTGTCACAGGAGCAGCGCAGTGTCACAGGAGCAGCGCAGTGCAGGACTGCAGGCTGTGACAGTAACCGCCATGATATATGAGTCCGCAGTGCCTTAAGCACTACACCATCTCTTCTCTTCTATTTGACAAGCATCACAGTTTTGAGTCATCTATAACTTAAGCATAAACTATTTAGGGTTTATTTTATACTAAAACAAATATAAAGCCAAAGCATGCTTACTACATACAGCATACTTACTACGCATTCCAATAAAAGAAAATTTAAATAATAAAAATACAAAAAAAATATCAAAACATGTTAAATGCAGTCATACCCCGCCTTATGTTAATAATTGGTTCCAGGAGCCCTGTCGTAACTCAGATTTTGATGTAACTCGAAAATACCGCCTTAAAAATGCCTGAGAAGGACTAATAAATAGACAGTCATTTCCATAGACATAAATGCACCTTTAAATCATTATAAAACTCAATGTTCACTTTGCAATCTTAAAAGTCAATGTTCACTTAGTATTCAGAAAAACAAAACAGAAATTACTGTAATGTCACTACATTAAATATTTCCTACTGTTCATCAAAATAAATTACTTATTTTACGTAAGTTTCGTCAAGCCCCTCCAGTCGTCTACTATCGTTTATATCAATGGACATTCATTTAAGTAAATTCTGTTGATTATTTACTTAAAATCATTTAATTCTCACAAGCAAAGGTGAAATTAGTTGAGTATGAAGAATTTGCAGAAAAGGTTGTAATTATTTTTTTTTATCTTTTTATGTAATATGTATGCAAGTTGCAAAAAATGACTCACTACAGACAAGTCGAATTTGATGTATACCGAAGCAACATATACAAGGGTACTACTGTATTAAAAAAAGTCAAAAACCTGAATACATTATTAAAGCTGTTGTAATTACAGAATAAAGCAGTCTCATGACAAAAATGGTAAAATAATAGATGTTCTTCAAGCAATGTAAATGTAAGCAGAGCTGATGGTTATGCTGAAGTAATCATTTAGCAGAGTCATCAAGTAACACTTGCCTTCATGTGTCAGACAGAACAATAAGCCATCCATTCATATTGACTGATTCAAAGCAAGAATAAAAGCTGCAATGAATCCCTATTGAGTAAAGCTGACCCGCCGAATGCAGATCCTTCACCGCAGAATTACAGATATGGCAACTATAAGCCCTTTTAAGGTTTCATACTCCCCCTGGTGCTCTAGTGTTTCCTGGATGGTTTTAAAGGGTTTTCAATGGTTATGAACACCAGATGGTGTTGGGAACGGCCTGGGCCATTTCTACAGCATCTCAGCTCAGCTGAGCTAATGGCTGTTTTATGGTAAGCAAAACAAATAAAAAAACAGGACAGAGTATGGGGGGGGGGGTGTAAAATTAACATAATGCATTTAGATTTGAGCTGTGATTGTCACTACTCTGCATGGATGGAACTTGTTGCAATGGTAAAATTATGTGCATTATGTTCTGATTAAGTTGTCAGTATTATACAAATATACAGTATTATACAAATCCTATGAAAAAAAAAATCAAACTGACCACAAACTGATGCCTAAAGGTTTAACTCACAACAGCGTTTAGGTCTGACATGACATAAAAAAAGAATTTGTTCATGAACAGTGACTTTGTAGTCCAATCAAATCAACCTAAATAACCTACTAATTTGGTTAGGATTAAACTAGACCTCTGACTCACCTGCTTATCATCAGATATTTGTTTCAGAGCTGAAATCATTGTGACATTAAGCCCAGAAATGCGCACATAGCCCATACCCATTTCCTATTTTGGGTTTTGACACAGAAGGGTGTTTTTATACTTTGCAATGAAGAAGACACCATTTTAATCCCGCTGCTGATAGCAGATTCCATCCTGCAACATGTCTTTATCCATAAAGAAGTTACGGAATCTATTATCCTTCATTCTGGTAAAATTCCTGAGAAATGGGGTTTACTATTTATATTCTATTTAAGGCAGACGAGAGGAAAAGCTACAGGAAATAGCCTCCCATATCTCAAAAGCCAAGGAGGGATGCAAGCAATCTCAGGACACATAAAAACATGGAAGGAGCTCATCAAGACTTTGCCAAAGCAACTGCGGCGGACTCACGTTGTAAATAAAACGTGTCACAATTGAGTGCACAACTTTAATGTAATACTGATTATGTTTTCTTGATAAGATATGATAATAAATCTAAAATATTTCTGCTGTGAAATTAACAGCTTACAATTAATGTCCAACACCGCACTGCACAGGCAGTCCCCTGGTTACAAAGAAGGTTTGTTCCCCAAGTCAGAAGAGGTACACAGGGTTCTTATTTAGAGTCAGTTATTCAAATGTTTGTTTTAGTATATGCTATATATTTATGTACCGTACCTCAAGCAGACAGGCCACATAAGGCAGGCAATGTTTTCACAGTGTGTTCGTTTTTTAAATACCAGTGTATTTAACTGAATTTTCTATAAATTAGGCTTCACAGCAGTCAAAGTATGAGTTGTCTGTAAGTTGGACAGTCAGAAACGTCAAAACATGTGCCAGAACTTCTGTAGTACAGTGGGACTCCCATATGTGCAGATTCAGTAACCACAGTTTGAGTTTTCTTTTCTTTTTAAAGTTTAAAAACTCCACAAACGGTTCATAAATTTCAAATCCAGTGACAAGCCAGTACAGACTGTAAACCAGTGAGTACCCACAATAGGCAAAGATATTTTTAAATAAATACATTTTCTCATTACAAGTTATGTATAGGTACAGGACACAATATTTTTCATTGTAATACGTGTAAGAGCAGCCTGTTTTTTCATTGTTCCTTTGTCCTATGAGGGGTATGAAAAGCATGATTTTCATTGCATCTTCATCCCTTAATACATATCTTTTCATTGGATATGGTCTTGAGAATTAGGCTAACACATCAGAATTCCTCTTCTTTGAGAGTGTACGGTACAGTCTAATGATTTATCATTACTCTATTTAATGTTGGTAATGTCGTACTGTCCATAATTTATCAGCTGTACCATATGAAAGTATATGAAAATCGTGTCATATGAGCAGTACCGCCGCTCCCTATACGCAGTCTGCGTAGGGCACCAACTCCCAGGGGGGCACCAACTCCCAGGGGGATACCATCCCAGCCGCTCAAAAAAATCGTTTTTGTATATTATAATAATAAATTAATATTAATAATATACATATACAAATAAAAAAAAATATATAAACGTATATATTGCATTTTACGCAGAGTAGGCTAAGCACACGTGATGACGCGCGCGCCCTCACCTCTGTTACAGCTGCCTATTTGGCCAAAAATTATAATAATTGAACAATAAGCCTGGTCCTGGAAAGAGACATCAACAGTCCGGCGCCGAGAAACGAAAGAAAGAAAAAGCCCAAGATGAAGCCCGTTTCAGGAACGTTCATAATCCTGTGAAACGTTATTTTATTCTGTCGACGTTAATAATGTGTTTTAATGTCGGTAATAATTTCACAACTAACGCATCTTTCTTAATAT
>JAODKN010000084.1:158621-169751 GCA_026774425.1 Petrocephalus zakoni
TTTTTTTTTTAATCAAAAACGTTAAATCTAATGAGACTTACAGATTATATGCATTGTAAGAGCTGTAAATAATTGCCTATTAATATAAAAGAAAGCCTTAAAATGTAGTTATTTTGCAAACAAATCTGACCAAAGGGATGTACATGTAAGCAAAGCCTGGGGATTAGGAGAGGGGAGCAGTCGGGATCCTAGGAGCGGCTGGGTTTTGGGCTTTTCTCAAGGCCCCACTGGTGATATGATTACTGAGCTGATCACGGTATTTGAACCCACAAGCTTCCAGATACAGGCAGGGGTCCCTAACCCACCCCCACCCCCAGATAACGCAAACAATGACTTTCAAAACTTTGTTTTTAAATAAGAGTGATAGCTAAGGTAGATGTACAGTTTGACACGGACTAGTAGCAGCCAAATCAGAACACCAAGCTGCTGCACTCCTGAGCGCACAAGCATCCTGGTGCCGCAAGTTAATGACTAGGCGTCTATAATAGCAGGGCACCCGGTGTGTGTCGCACATGAATCTGAAAGCCAGAAAGGGCCGATGCTACCGAGCCCCTGCCAGTCCTTCCTTGTAACATTATTTTGCCTTTCATCTTAGTTGGTCTAATATTACATTTGAAGCAGGAAGTCAAGCAGAGATCAATGTGCAGGCCCAGCAACGTCATTGTAAAGCACAGAGCCGTCTCTGCGTGTGCTCCTAGGACCTGCACCCTGCCCTGTGGCGTGATAAAGCAAGCTAGCTGACTTAGGTAAGAATATATTACACTTTCACGTCTCAGTGCAAGAACGAATGACACACTGGGCTTAAATTAGGCTGTAATCGCGAAAAAACATCCTTTTACGGAAATGTGAACACAAAGAATACATCTCATGGGTCATTTCCCTGTCAGGAGGCAGCTTGGATGCACTGTGTCTCCGTCAGACTCTGCACGCGCCAAGGACTCTTTCAGTGTGTAATCAGGGATTGTCAACCTGTCTACACATGAGAATATGCATCCATGATAAGACTTATATGTATCTGTGACAAAATGTTTTGTTTGTGAAAAAGCCTATGTAGGATGTGTATGTCTGCGGTAAAAATCTCATTCTGATCAAAATGTCTGCCGGATTTCTGCTTGTAATGGGATTCTCAGCAAGTGCATAGTCTACTGAGGCATCAGGCTAATATTACCACATTTTAATGATGTATAAAAAAAGTAAAAAAAAAATAATAATAATTTACTACAGTCAATGTTTGTGAAAATTGTTACAAATTTCCAACTCACTGTCAATCATCAGCAACAATTTGTTGTCCACTGCACAGAGCTAAAAATAGAAGAATATCATATATTCAACAATATCATAATTCAACGTAAGCTCACAAACTCAACAGATGTGTTCAACATGTATAGGCAAACAATCCCACGAGACCGATCATCGCGCAGACAGCTAGAGCATTCTGAAAGCTGCCCGATAAAACCCTCCGAAGGGCCTTTCCAAGTCACTTCACAGCCCCCCAGCAGTTCCAGAACTCAGCCACTCAGGTAAATTGGGTCAGCACCTGGGTCAGTGAGTATCTAGTGGGCTCCAGGAAAACTCTTGTGTGAGTTGCCGGTACAGGTAACAGAATTACACTCCTCATTATCGAACTGTGGCATATGAACTGGGAAAAGAGCAGCTGTCTCTCATGCTGAAAATAACAGTAAGATTTCAGCCATTAGCTCAGTAATAGATTGCCATTTTCCTGACACCAGCTGGCACGGGCTGCTGGGGGGTAGGCGTGGGGAGGTTGTTGACACCTTTCTGGGGAGATAGTGCTTGAAGATGCATCCTATTTTGTGAACTGCAGCGACTCGCTCAAGACAACACAGCAAGTGTCCCCTGGTCCCAGACACATGGGTCTTCTCAGCAGCTGGTTAAACATTTTCCCTTTTGTGATTTTCAGTTCAGAAAAGTACCATCGAGTACTAATGTATCAAAACTCATTAAGTGTATGCGACTCCCGTGCAATGGTTACATCATCCCCTGGAGTCGAGGCCAGAACATGATTGGTTTGATTGGCTGGTAATCCTGCTGCTGGCTGTAGTAATTGTGTCCATTCCCCACCTCTTGTACTAAACTATCGTTGAGGGACTATAACTTTGTACCTGAATGCATTGTTTTCATTCTTAATTGATTACAGGAAAGGGAAGAGCTGAAGAGCAGTCAGCATAAGGGAAAAAACCTCACCAAATCAATCATAACACAAGAACAACCCCAAGTGCCACAGACTGAGAAATATGGATATTGCACCTCGAACCTGCAGCTTTCAACTTCGCTTGCTTGACCACTATACTGTCTGCTTCCATGCCCAGTACCACGATCATGAAATAGGATATCAGGCAAGAAAATAGGGTAAAAGAACCCAGGGGTCTGCTTTGCCAAAATGGCTTCCTCTGACAATCAGCAGATACGGTAATATTCACTCCAACGTTTAGCTGAGTCACTGCAAACTGATTCATATAACTCTGGCTCAAAATGCCATGTTTGACATTTTACAGGGGAAAGAAGTGAAAACAAAAAATGACATTCAAAACAAACAGATTAACACTGAAGTACCTGCCATGTCACAATCCGTAAGATTTTGTACTGAAGGAGCTGAAGGAAAAGCATCAGACGAAGTGATACCTTACACTACCCAGCCTTTCAGGCGTACCCCCCCCACACACATACACATTTTTTCTTATTATTCCATGCAATGTTTATGTGATCAGTCCAAAAAAAAGATAAATAAGAGAATTTGGATTATTGCAACAATGACCTTTACAAGAAATTCAAGATTATTTCAGCTCAGAGACAAATGACACAGTGCAGATATTTGACAGGAATGGAAGCAATTTGTTTAACAATGATTAATTCCTGATTTGAATGTCATAGGAGTCTAAAAGGAACACGGGCAAAATGAAAGACAGCAATTAGAGCTGCAAAGACACCTTCTCATTGTGCTCCTGTGGCTGCCAGGACTACATATATTCAACCTGTCAAATTATTAAAGGGTGGGAATTAAAGTTGAGCCATGTCTACCCGCTTACATGAGACCATAGCTGCCTTTTTACCATGGCATGCAGAAAGGTCAGAAAGTTCCTTTAGAGACCTGAAGCCATTGCATTTAACAGTCGGAGAGAAGCACAAAGCATAAAATCTCAAATGCCTCCAAGATGGACATTTCATATTCAGGTGGTTTCAGGTTTCCAGTAAACTCAATATGGTATTGATGCCACCATTCACTTTTCTCAGAATTCTGGAGACGTGATAATGGGGTAAGATATGGGGACGGATAATTCTCACGCTCATACAGTACCAGCCTGCTCTTTATACCTGCGTATTGTAAGACTGAATAACAGCCCCGGACTTCCAACAAAGAAAAAAATGACATAAAGCTGGACCTGAGTGCTAACACACAACACACAGCTACCAGGGGTCCAAGAATTCTCAGGTGAATGACAACTAGGCCTGGGAGGTCTACCCTCGCTGTTGGAATGCAAGTCGAATTTTAAAAATATCGACATACTCGACAGCAAAAATCCAAGTTCGAATTGTTGGAGATTTATGTAGGCTACTGTAAGTCCTGTAACTTGCGTTTTCTCATTTTTGTTTTGCCAGAGGCCCTTGTCACTTAATGTAAAGTACGGGATCTGCCACTAGGGGCAAACTTCAGTGAATTTATCTCGACAGAATTCTGGGAATTCAGCTAGCCAGGGGTGCCACTCCCCATGTAAGCATAGCTGCATAGTTGAAATTGAATGGGTCCAACGGTTTAAGTTGCTAACGGGAGCTTTTGGGAAACACACCCCAGAATAGCTGAAACTAGCTAGCAAGAAATTAGTGAAATAATGTGTGAACTCCCAAAACCTGAGAAGCGATGGCAATGTATATCATTATTTCAAAATATCAGAACAGAATTGCATTTGATCATACTGTAAAAATACCATATACCTGTATAATGTCTACACAGTAGCCTGGGTTAGCTTTCTGATGTCAATCCTTTAATATTTAAATTTTACGCTGCAATTTATATGACTTTTTGTCATCATTCCGGTCCTGTATGTAGCTAAATAAATAAAAATGCATTGTTACATATTATTGTGATGCCATTTTCCTCAGTTTTAGGCAGGATTAGGCTAACAGAACAGGCTATGAGTGATTATGGGTTAAGCCTGTTGTACAATTGTAGAATTAATATATGATTTTCGTTGAATGATAAATCTATTATAAAAATGTGAACGCCTTTTTAAAAGGCATCTGCCAGCCCTAATGACTACCCACACTGGTCTTTACATGGCACATGGTTTACAATATCGTGAAGGACAGCTCATCAAAAAGGAGCAGATCATTGGCCTGGAGAAACCATCTGGACTGAATGGCAAGCTCACATGTCATTTGTGAGCTGAGCATGACACAGCTCATTAGTGAAATTACTGAGCAGAAGAATGACAATTACTCAACTTCTGCCAACTCCAACTCAAATGACTGAATGCCTTCAAATGTAAATATTCCAGTGTTACTAGTTATGTATTTCTTAATAAAGACTCCCAAATATTGAAGTGAATAGAGTAAAAAGGCAAATGCAAACAAACAGTGGCGGTAGAAAGGGGAGACTGCATAGCTTTGGCATGCGTTACCTTATTGTACTATAATGTAATGTAAAAAAAAGATAGTAACATGGCTAACTTAGTGACTGACCAGAATCACATACGAGGGCTAAGCCCTGATTTGGGACATATGATATTAGTGTGAATAGATGGGCGGGGACTGATAAGTGATATGCGATGCAGACTAATGATGGGACGATGACTGCATTGGGTGGGGGCACCTTATCCACAACAACAATCTCACAGTCCTAATATGTACATATATGGATAGAATAAAAGATAAATAAACTGAAAAAAATCATTGATTATTAGAAAAAGGAGAGGCGCCCCCAGGCTAATCTTGTAATCATATATCTTTGGTTTAGAAAATCGAAAATAAGAATCCCGTCACCAACAAGCACATCATTCCATTGATTAATGAGACCACCCAAAAGGAAGATGAGAACTAAAGATTACTGGCCAAAGAAAAAAACCCTAATCAGTTCAAAGACTTCCCACAGGTACGAGAACGTCTTCAACCATTGTCTTCTCTTTGGAGCGAACGACAAAAGTAGTAATAAAGCCATCAATCAAATGATATCAAAGAAAATCCAGGTAGCACCTTTAAACCTTAGTACGAGTACATGAGAGAAAGTTACCTGTCATTGTCCCCTGAAAAGTCCCACAAAACCTCTTCACTGTAATTCAAAAGTAGTTTTTAAAAACTACACATATTGTATTGTCACGTCTATTACAGTTAAAGCCATTCACCGCATAGCACTTTAGATACCTTTGTGAAGGCATTTTTTTCTCCAGAAAAATCTCCAGAAATGTATGTGATTGAAAGTGGCGGATTGATCTTAGAGCCCCTTTTCAAATAACGCAAAAGCACGGGAATACTGAAAATGAAACAGGAGACAATGACCGAGATACAAGTACAAGCACTGCTTCATTAGCATTTGTCTTTGGGGTCAGCAGCTGACATTTCCGTCTATTTAAAAAAATGCCTTTCAACCTTTTCTTTAGTAAGAATATGGCTAACAACCAGGTTTCACAGTTTTAAAAATTATTTAAAAAACTTAAAAAATACCTCACAATATTTTTTCTTGTAGTTAATATTTCGCATGGATTAAAGGGTTTAATAAGAATCGGGGGGGGCCCTGCCAGGTACACAGTGGGGTGCCTGAATAAGTCTTTCGTTATCATCTATATTTATGATCACCATCTTAAAGATACGGTATATTTATTCGTTGGCATGTTCTGTTGCCATTTTAAAGCAATGCTAAATAAATAAAAGTGACTAAATGTTTTTATTTGATATAATATAGTACATATTGTGTGGTTGGTGAAATATATATTTTTTTTCTTGCCTCTTACACAGCGCTTAGCAGAGTCTAGCTAGTAAATGGAATTTTAGCAGTACGGTAAGCACAATAATTCAAAAAACAAAATTGCTGGACTGGAATCAAGGCATCATGTAGGAATATCTCAAACCTACATCTGGTAATTAACACTGAAGTTCATGAAAAAGATCATTTTTTTGCACAAAACTGACAATTTTAAAACCATTCACTTTGAAACACTTACTAAATTTTGGGTCTTTATATAAAAGGTTAACAATGTGGTGGAGCTGCTCTCTGGCAAGGTAAGAATGGCTCTGTCTATTTAAACCCGGCATGGATTATTAATACTGACTATCAATTACTTTGTAACACGAAGACACAACAGATCCATATCTTTGTCGTCTATGGGGCAGTGGTGAAATAGTTATGGACACGACTGTGAAATCAGAAGATTGCTGGTCCCCGACACACAAGTACCACTGGAGGAAGGTACTGTGCCCCGTGTGCTGAAATAGCTGCCAGCTACAGTGTCACATGGGTTAAATGCAGCATTTTGTATGCTGTGGTGTGTTAACAATGACCATTAATTTTAATTCATCTATATGTAGTGCAGAGGTCTCCAACTCCGGTCCTGGAGAGCTACTGTCCAGTAGGTTCTCTACCTGCCTTCTGATGACCCACAACTGTTCTCAGGGAAATACCAGGCTCATCAGAAGCCAGGTGGTATAGAAAACCTACTGGACAGTAGCTCTCCAGGACCAGAGTTGGAGACCGCTGATGCAGTGTATGTTTAAGGCATTTGTGCCATAATGATGCCAAATGCAAACTGCCGTCCTGCATGATAAACAGCAAAGTGTTTGACTCTTAAGGACAGACAGGGAATCCCGTGGCAGAACGAGCAGGTGCAAGAAAGCCTGAAAGGTCTGATGGATCAGTGTACCATAAATAACCAACCCCAGAATCAGAGAAACTTCCGAAATGAAAACACTTGAAGTGAAGTGAAATGATACCTAATGAGAAACACTGGTTGAGGTAACACAACACATGTTGCCCAAGTGAAGAAAATTTCTTTTAGTTTTAATCTGATCAAGACCAATTAACCCACTTTCGGCTAATTAAACACAGTGAATTCACAAGGTTTAGCATCTCCTCATTTTAGTATTCATAAACCCCTTATAAGTATTAATATTCCAGTTGCTATTCCAGCTACATTTAGATTCAAAAATGAAAAAAAATGTTCGAGAATTTTTAAAAAAGTCAATCATTTGCAGCTGTATTTGATGTGGATGCTATCAAATTAAGCAAAAAGAGAAAAAAAACACCATTTTGCCAAAGCTACAATCAGATAGCTGCCCTCCCAGCAGCTCCTGAGAGTGCCCCAATCAGCACAAGGAGCTTCCTGTCATGTGCTCATCAAGGGGGGGCACTGATGAGGGAGAAGAAACACACACATAGTAAGTCTGAATATATGCATGTAACTGCAAGGGATTAGATATCGAAATTTACTAATGGCTGTAGCTGTGGTATCTCCCAGATTCCATCAAAACAAATGCTTTGATGTGTTTGATGTTTATCTGCACCGAAACCAGTGTAGATAAGTTCAAAATTATCTACTCTTTTTAAAGAAAAAATTTACATAAGTAATCTCTTAAGTAGTAGCTCTCAGCTTAAACCTTACATCACATTGTGGCTACACAATTGCAAAAAAATAGCAGTTGATATTTAGCTCTTTCATTGTCACAATAACTTAGTCATTTGACCCATAATAAGATCAAGAGCGCTGCAGGTTAAGACACCTATTTCCGACCATCTGTCTCTTATTACCATTACTAAATTCACAGAACCTCTTACAATCATCTTTTCATCGCTGCTTTCATTACCTGGGACCTGTTATCACTTTGCTGGTGTCAGCTAGTATAATTCTGTTTGTGCCTCATTTAAAGCCACCTATCTGGGGCTCTTCAGTCTGTCAGTCATCTGATAGGGCTGAAGAAGCAGAAGGACGCTGGATGTACAGTGGCCCGGCCACCCCAGGCATCAGAGCGTCGCAGAGCACAAAAGAACGCAGCCATTTATCATGGATGTCAGAGGCGCGTCCCACTGATCCCTCAGACGATTCTGGAAACTGGAACAAAAAAGGCCACCTGCTTTGTATTGCCGGGCGAAAGCTAGCAAATTAAGCTGCCATGCCTTTGCTTAAGTTTTTCTGTTTGAATCCTACACCATTGAGATCCACAGCAAAAGAACTCACTGTATCTACATTGAATTGAACTGAGCAATGAAGAGGTTTACAGCAGCTCTGTAGTTTTTTGCCACTATTTCTAAATATTTCTTGCTTTTCAATCCTTTTCTCGTTATCTTATTTCATTTTGTCTTACTACATTTTACGTTATTTTAATTCTCGCAGTATTTCATCGACAACAATACACTTTATATGTAGGAGTAGCTGGTTTCCCATCCCTCCGCCCCCTTGGCTGGTCACTCAAACCCAAGCCCCAACATCAGTACCTCCACCTACCCTCAACTCTACCATAAGTGCAGGCACGAGCTAGCTTCTCCACAGAGCTAGGAGGTGACAGGCCAGTGAGCTGTGTGGTGAGAACTTGAGTAGCCTGTATCTACATCAACTTCTGTATGGACATAGTCATTGCCTGAAAAATAAGCCCTGGATCACAGGATATCAAAACACTCCTGGGCAGCAGCCTTGCAGATGGGGGAGTCGGGATGAGGTAAGATTGGGGATGGAGAGAACTGAATGTAAGGATGAAGTAGGTACTGAAAGGCCTTTGGAGCAAGAGCATTGGCAAAGTGGACGTCCTTAGTGAGGCCAGGAACCAGAGTAGGACAGACAAGTCAACGAATAAAGAATCACTATATATTTTTGACTGACTGGTCCTTTAGCATCTCAGATCGCTCAGAAAGGACTTGCTAGAGCCTCTGCAGTTTGCATACAAGTCAGTATGGAACATCTGACCAACATGGGATGCTCCAAAGGACACTCCAGTTATGATTCCTCACACTACAGATACCAAGTACTGTACAACTTATGCCATCTTCAAAAATTCTATGACTGTGGGGTATCAGTAAAAAAGGGGCATAGAAATCTAATGGATAGTTTTGTTAAGTGTTGTCATGTTGCACAGTGAGCTGCTGATGACTGTCACCATCCAAAGAGAGTAGAAATGGTACAGCTTAATAAGCACTTTTGAGTGTACGTCACTGACAGGCTGAGAATGACAAAATGAAGGGCGTATACAAGTGCAAGGTATGCTGCCTTTCTTGAGGAGACTACAGTTCTTCAGTGTAGTGAACTGCTGCATACAGGGCTGCCATCGGGGGGGACAGGACGTACTCCTGTACTGGGCCCGATTAAAATATTACTTGCCTGGGGCCTGGACTGTCATTGCTGTTATGTTGGTGTGGTGGAGCCCCATCTTGGCAGCCAGGACATTTAGGCTGGCCATATACTTCATGCGACGCGCACGCAACACGAGACGCATGCAAAGGAAGCAGTGTACTGACTATACTTATGCGTGTAGTTTACCTGAATCTGGAGGATTAAAGGTCATGACCACCAGGGGGCAGTGTGAGAAAACCACCTTGGTCGGCGCTTTTGTTTCTGGTCTCACTTGTTTGTATTAGGATGTACACTCGCTGCCTCCACAGCGATCAAGCTGATAATTTTGTAATACTGCTGCAGCATTTTCTACTTGGCTAGTTTTATTCTAAATAGTTTGTTTTTCAGCTTACAAGCTTCTCATAACAAAAAGCAGCTAAGAACTTCTGTCTGTGAGAGAATAAAATGTATAGCCATCAGAAATTTCTGGGCTCTATACTAGGCAAAATTCTATTCTGTTCTGAATAATGAGGTTCATCCTCTCAACAGGGAGCTGGTACAGTTGAGGAGCACCTTCAATCAGAAGCTCATCTCCCCACGACGCACAATTGAGAGATTCAGGTGCCCCTTTGTGCCTGTGATTAATTTGTTCAGTACTTCCAGTCTCCATGCCCCTAACCCTTCCTGACTCAGATCACAGTAACCCAACTAATCAGGCATCACTATTGTTCCATCTACGTGAAAGTCTGCACTTTCCACACTTATGTTTCTACTGCACTCCTACCATTTGCACTGCACTTTGCACTTTTTTGTCATTAGTTTATTCTTTGTTTTTTTGCTTTGCTCCACTAAGTGTGTTTGACGGTACCAAGATTAGCATACCGTCCAATTCAAATGGTGTTTAACACTGAAATCATCCTTGATGCTGTAGCAAAAAGAACCATGTTGCTCTGTCAAGAGGGTATTTTAAGCACCAAGCGGCACCCACTTTGATGGCAGATTGCTGATTGACTTCATTTGTTTGGTGTTCAGGCTGCTGAGATGGAGGATATAATTGCTACATCTGTGAGATGGCTCCAAACAATGGCTCCCGCAGGAGACGGGACAGAGTTAGCAGTGCACCACAGGCAAGTCACTTATCTAATATATTACTCCAAAGAGCTCCAGTCCTTCATTACCAAACACTAGGGGCCCTATTTTGCGCCGGTGGAAAGCGCAACGCAACGTGGTTTTGCTAGTTTCAAACAAATGTGCATGTTTTCGACATAGCAAACGACTTCACATATATGGTTCACTGTCATAATCGTTCTAAATTATAAAATATTTATTAAAAATAAATATTTAAATATTTACATATGGGCTTCGATTTTCCCAGTCTTCAGACATCTTTATACCACTTTCGGCAATGAGCAGGTCAATTACGCAAAATAAATAAAAAAATAAATAATAACATCATAACAATCATAATGCACTCTATCCCGTACCCACTACTACCAAGTGTGGCTGCGTATCTGTAGCAATAAACTACAGAGCTACTAAGAAGACAGGGAAGGAGAAGACAATTAGTGGGAGGAGACCTTCTGTGAGATCTCCTAATACTTCAGCGGTAGGCCTACTATTAATAACTGACAGAGGCACGGCTAGTAACGTCTGCTCCAAGCCAGTACTTCTGCCACCGGTCCTCAGGGACCCCAGGGGCACGGCCAGTAACGTCTGCTCCAAGGCAGTGCTTCTGCCACCGGTCCTCAGGGACCCCAGGGGCACGGCCAGTAACGTCTGCTCCAAGCCAGTGCTTCTGCCACCGGTCCTCAGGGACCCCAGGGGCACGGCCAGTAACGTCTGCTCCAAGCCAGTGCTTCTGCCA
>JAODKN010000084.1:172721-189513 GCA_026774425.1 Petrocephalus zakoni
TTTCGGGTTATTCACTGGCTGGTTGTAACACGCATAGGTCTGGGCAAGTAGAAAGCGATTATTTTGATAACTGATTATTAGGCATGTAACGATGCATCGCAAATCAGTTAAAAATCGGTGTAAATGTATGACGATTCAAATTGGCTGATGTGGAAAATGAAGCGCTACCTTTTATGAGAACAAGTACTTAGCAGAAAGAACGGTGTAGCGTTACATTTGATTTCACTACGTCAGTTCCATGTCGGTCGTCACTGCGTTGACGTCAGTTTTTGGTTCAGACGGAACGCGAGATGGCAAGTAACTTTGAAACTGAGGACGTGCCGCCCAGCTTTAAATCGGCAGTGTGGCAGCATTTTGGCAGAGAAAATTACAGACGAGTCAAAAATGGTGTGCAAACATTGTAAGAGACTGATAACCTAGAAATGTCTATACTGTGTATAGGGTGACCAGATAATCCATGTCATCCTGGACACTTTGAGCTACTTCAGGTTTTACAGACTACTTTAAACCTGAAAGGCTCCTTTGCTTGGCTAAATAGTTAATTTCATCTTGTGCTCTGACTGGTTTGTTTCCTTGATTGAAAGACTCATCCAGCTGTTTCACATTAACATTAGTGACACGTGCATGAATGGTTCTTTTAATTGAAATGGAAGTTTAGAAATCCTGTCCTGGCTCAAAGTGTCCGGGATGTCATTGATTATCTGGTCACCCTATCTATATAGAAATAGACGTCTAAATAGAAACGTCTGTTTCCCTGGAAGGAGAATGCTGAGATGTACCCACTGCTTTCTCCTCTAGCTAAGGCATACCTCACCACACCAGCCATCTCTGTCTCTAGTGAATGAGTTCTTAGCTTCAGCCTGATGTTGACATGTTCATTTTCCTTCAGAAAACATGTAAATTGGAAGCTTTTTGATGTGAGATTTGTTTTAAAAAACAATGTTTTATTTAATTTCAGGTGCACTTTTAAGAAGAGGACATGTTTTGCACAGTTTGGAGAGATAAGGAATATTTTTGAGTCAAAATGTGAGAAAATCGTATCGTGAACTCAGAATCGTGAATTGCGTCGAATTGTGAGTTGAGTGTATCGTTACATCTCTACTGATTAGTCATGTGATCACTCGAACAACTAATTGATTAGTTGGGCTAAAACACAGGGTTTGAAGAAAAGTGCAAATGCTTTATTTAAAATACAGTAGTAATTTTCAAATTAAAATCTATCCACAGCGTTGACAGTCTCCATTTAAAGTGACAAAGTGTCATTGAAACAAAGATCCACTGTTTCGCCCATATTTAGTTTGGTGATAATTGTACAGTAACGACTTGATGGTTTTTTCAAAAGGAACACATTTTGAAATCTTGGAGATGAAATTCACTGAGCTTGGTGGCTGGGGCCTCTTGGTTAATTTTGTTGCCATTATATTGCGATATACCATTTTACCACAGTGCTACCCAGTGCTGCCTAGAAACAACTATAAAATTTCATAAAAGTTTACTCGTTTTATTACACTGCTTGTATTTGTGTTTGTTGCAATAACTTTACCCTCTGCTGGTCTGGTGGAATATCATTGACAACTGCAACCATCATCAATGGACAAATGTAGTATCTACACAAGAGTCTGTGCACACAGCCATGCATGGATCGTAATAGCATGCGGAAAGAGATGCGTGAGCTAGGCGTAACACACCAGTGGTGGTGATGGCATCACATGCAATCTATGCAGCAAAATGCAAAAATGCAACCATTCCCTGACAAAATTCTCTGTAAAATTCTTTATGACAGATTATGATCAGCATTATTGGTTAACTGCTGCAGCCCTGCATAGGTCATTCTCCATATTAGTCAAACCATATGAGGATCATTACAAACATTTACAGAGGATGGGAGGAAATGCTGACTTTCACTCTCCTGCAGCTCTAGAAGCATTTGTGCCTTTTAATGAATGAGGGATGACCAGATGCATGATGCCTTCAGTTGTGGCGTTTATATATGTAAAACATGGCCAGTTATTACATTTAATGTGTACATGGCTTCCATAAGAGTAGGAGATGATGTACTGCAATAATTTATGACTTCCATTCTCCAAAGATGGGGTCTTTGGGGACACATGGCGATCATTTTATCTTGCTGGAAAAGTTTGCAGGTCCCAGGCCATGATGCAAGTGAAATTCGCAATACATGTAGAACACATAAAAGGGAATATGAAAACATTATCCTCGTCCTCCTCTTTACTTTGAAGATTATTTTTGTGCCTTTTATGTTCCATGCCATATTTTAGACAGTACAAAGCAAGTGGGCTATGTTAATTTTGGCGACAGGGCTATTGCTTAGATAGTCTAGTTTCATAGTAGATGATTTCACATGATTTCTTCATTTACAGTTCTGGTCCAGGAGATCTGTGAAGGCCTTCAGCTCAGATGAGCTCATGTACCCTCTGTCATATATGATTTTGTTTGCCACTATCAAGTTAAAGCTGCTGGTCCTTGTAGTTCTTTCTTGCACCTGTCCAACCCTGGGCCGTCCGTCGTTAAGGTGTATCATAGCCACAGTCATCACAGGTATTGATTCAATGACAACTGAAATAACATTTTATTTAATTGCCCACTTAGTGTCCAAGAGTTTGTCTTACCGGGATCATGACAGGCTGCTTTGGTAGCTTTGGAATTAAATGGATTAGTGGGGTTAAATACTTATGGCAAGCATGAGTGACATTGCAGGCCCCAGTCATATCTTCCCGGGGTGACCTGGATGAAGGGACCCTGGTGGAATAATAAATAAGGAAGAAGCTCTCTGAGGCCTTAATAGGCCTGTCAGAAGCTGACGGAGGGGGAACTCATGCACCAGAATAACCTGTCAGGGGGGCTCAGCCCAACCATGATTTCTAAGATCAGGATCCTTCCCACCTGCCTCTTAGACATCTGATGCATTTCCAGCACAGGTCCTGAGAATGAAGATTGTGTCCTGGATGTGCTTAGAGAACATAATCCTTGAATGGTGTGTGTGAAACTCCTCTTTGACTTTTATTTATGTATCTTTATTGACTGGAGAGATGTTTCTTCCCCTTTATGTGTACTAGGTCAGTGCAAATAATAAGTGTGCTGTGTTCCTTCTATTCTGATTAGATTAGAAGCAGCAGAACAGTGGCCAAATATTGCCAGTTAATTAGAGGGCCGAGCTTACAGTATATAAATGGTTCGTCTTGAATTGTTTCTGTTAGAGGTTATCTTTGCTCAAAGGCAGCAAAAGGTAAAATATAGAGGAGACAACTGACCCCCACCCCAAACGCATAGCCATTCTGAACCAACAGGCTCCTGTAACTCAGGCTTACTTTGTGTCTAAGGGCTGTAATGTGGGCTCAGTTTAGCATGTCTCTGTGATGTTAAAAGGCAGGTCTTCAGTTAAAAGGACACGACCTAGTCTCCTGACCTGCTGAAGGTGTAGCAGTGAGTTGGATATATTGGAGTGGCCTTTTTGTAAGGCTCTTTTTTGGCTGTTTAGTTGTGGAAATCTTTGCGGGGGATTTGATCTTTTCAGTTATAAGGCAAGTGCCTCACTATTGCAGTCTTTGCCTGAGACAAATGGATGCTTCTTTTAAGCAGACAGAGACACAGTGTCTGACACACTGAAAATCTTCCCCTTTTTGAATGCAGATAATATGCTGTGTATGTTATCGATACAGACTAATTTTATACTTCACATAACCCAAGGTTTTTTTTTAATCAGTTAACCGAATTACAAAAGTCATATGCAATTTAGGGATCCAGTGTGAATGTAAAATGTTTCTCTTTTGATCATTTTCTGTAGATTCGGTATTCTCAAATATTCTTTAATTTAAATGTTGAATGCAGCTCTACAACAGCTTGAACAGGGAATGCGTTTACATGCTAAGGCCTCCCGTCAGCTGTGAGAAGTAGCTGTGTGACACACTAGACTCAAAACCATATAAATAGTTTATCTAATCACTGCAGTCTTGTTTGTAAGGCCAGAGGGGCTGGCTGCACCTCACGGTGCTAAATCATGGCTTTGTTGTGGGGCACTTCCTTCAGCGCTGGAAGGAAAGGGCCAAGTTAAATAATTGATTGCAATTGATTTCAGTCCAGTGTTGCTGAGGTTTGAATTAGGAGAGAACACAGCAAATGCAAGAGGATCAGCAGCAGTGCAAAAGTACAGGAAGTCATGCACACAGGAGAAGCACTGCATATTCTGTTCAGTGCCAAGTCATTGGCGTAATTAATGACAGACTGGCTCTTGCTGTTTGCATCAGCAAATGTCCAGCAGTTTCATAAGAAAACACTGTAAAATTCAATGTAACTGGGGCCAAATTACGGAGACCGGGGCCCCGCCGTGGTATTAGGGCCCACACGGGTCCACCTTCCTGTGGATCCACTATCTGTGGGGGGGCTGTAGCGGTTCGGTGCATTGGGTATTGGGTGGCATTTGAATGCAGGGGCCTTGGTAGACCAATCATCAACTACTAAAGCTGGCTTTAGGTACATGGATTGTAACCCATCTGGTAGGAAAAGGACCCTGAGCTTGTGTAGGAGGTAGGGAGATAGTCGGGCTCACCCCAATGCACAGCAAGGAACCGATCTCTTGGAGAGGGAGTTGCCTTCGGTGAGAAGTGCCAGGCAGTTGTGGATCTACTTGTAGCTCCACGGTTTGGCGGCAGTAAGTTGGAGCTCACCATGGTGAACAGGAGGGTTGCCTCCCTTCGACTTTGAATCTGTGCGTATGCACCAAACACCGGTTCAGAGTAACTGGTCTTCTTGGAAACCTTGGATTGGGTGCTAGAAGACGCCCCCCCGTGGACTCCATTTTTCTACTGGGGGACTGTGATGTGGGTAACGACAGTGAAACCTGGAAGGGTGTGACTGGAACGAATGGGCTGCCCGATCTGGCCCTGAGTGGTGCTCTGTTATTGGACTTCTGTGGTCGCCGAAGTCTGTCCATAACGAACACCACGTTCGGGCATGAGGCATTTCAGAAGTGCACCCGGCACCAGAGCACCTCAGCGCCACAGCTCGATGAGCTGCAGAATGGGGCTTGGGCAGCTACAAACACTTGGGTGTGGGAGGAGTTCAGTGAGGTTATGGAAAATTGCTTTAGGTTGGCTTCAAAGATATTCTAGCAAACCATCACATGACTAAGGAGGGGAGAACATGGCTTTGCCCGTGCTGTTTACCGCAGGGATGGAGTGCTGTTTACAGGGACATGGTCAGGCTGTGGAAAGAGTACTTTGAGGACCTCCTGAATCCCACTGACAAGCTTTCCTTGGTGGAAGTAGAGATGGAAGACTCAGAGTATGACTTGCCAATCACTAGGGCTGAGGTCACTGAAGTTGTCCTGGCTGTGGAACGCTGGACCAGCTCTTTATCATCAGAAGGATACTGGAGGATTAATGGGAGTTTGCTAAACCAGTCTGCATGTGTTTTATGCTTGGAAGAAAGGCATCCAAACAAGACTATTCTCTGCAATCAGAACCATTTTTCAGTTCCAGGTACTTTGTGCTGTTTACAGTGCAGGAACTCGGCCTGTTTGTAGTTCCTTAGAGACTGCTCTGGAACACTTTTTGAGTACCTGCTACAGACTAGGTACTTTTTTTTCCCTAACACGCACTCCTGAGGAGGCACTTACAGTGATAGCATGCTGATTGGTTCACCTCAAACACAAAACATGAAGCTCTCTACACATTGTTCTTGAGCTGATCTGAATACCACACTAAGTTTGCAGGTCTGTAGCTATTAACTCTGCATAAAGTTGGCGACTTCTGCACACTGTGCGCCTCAGCATGTGCTGTCCCCACTCTATGATTTTATGTGGCCTACCACTTTGTGACTGAGTCGCTGTTGTTCTCAGCTGCTTCCACTTTGTTATAACACCACTAACAGTTGACTGTGGAATATTTAGTAGTGAGGAAATTTGCCGAATGGACTTATGGCACAGGTGGCATCCTAGCACGGTACCACACATTTGAATTCACTGAGTTCCTTAGAGTGATGCATTCTTTCATAAATGTTTGTAGAAGCAGTCTGCATGCCTAGGTGCTTGATTGTATACACCTGTGGCCATGGAAGCGATTGGAACACCTAAATTCAATGATTTGGAGGGGTGTCCCAATACTTTTGCCAATATAGTGTAGAAGTAGTGGACCAAAAATTGAGCAGATGGAATTATTTTTGTCCCTTGATTACATTTGAAACATTCATTAAAACATAAAACATTAATTTGCTTGCGTTTCCTACTTCTGCATTCGATTGAGAACCAGTACCTTTGTCTAATATCACCGGTAGTAGGCTAATGTTACATCATATTTTTTTTTCTGTGTAAAACAATTGATCTACTGGCCAGATTTAATAAATATTTCATGAACTTGTCGCCGGTCGTATAAGTAAAATATAAATGAAAGATCACAATTGATCCACCCAATAGCAAACAAATAAATAACAAATTGACTTATCCTCCATTGTGTTAGTGTGGTGGTATAGTTTTGTATGAAATTATGTTTGAAGTTTAACCTATGAGCATTTTGTGCTGTTGTGTGGTGTGAAAGCGACACACAAAAGTGGCCAGGAGGTACAGAAGTTCCAGGTCGAGACGACCCAGGGACTTGTAAACAGGGACAAGGTTTCGGAACTTTGGTGTGAAAGTGTCTAATATTACAGGCAATTAGGTCCCTGGAGCTAGAGTTTGGTTTGTGTTGCTTGTAGTCAGCCTAATTTTTGGTGGGTGCTGGACTTTATAACTGATAATTGATACTGTTCATAACTTTTAGGGACAGAATTTCCTGGTACAGCCAAAGGGTGGAGGGGGTCCCGTCTGTTGACCTCAGGATCATGTGTTTGCATTTTGCAGAGGATGTGCTGTTGTTGACCTCACAGAAAATGTTCGCAGCTGAGTGTGGAGTGACCAGGATGAGGATCAACTGGAAAAGGATGGATTGGGGATGAGTTGCTGCCTCAAGTGGAAAAGTATCTTGGGGTCTTATTTAAGAATTATTTAAGAAGGGAGAGGGAGATCGACAGGCGGGTTGGCGCGGCATCTGCAGTTATACCAACGTGGTACCGGTCTGTCGTGGTGGAGAGAGAACTGAACCGGAAGGTGAAGCTATCGATGTACCAGACGATCTACGTTCCTACCTTCACCTATGATCACAAGATTTGGGTCGTGACCAAAAGACTGATACCGTGCATAAAAGAAGCAGAAATTAGCTTCCTTCACAGAGTATCTGGGCTCAACTTTACATATTGGGTGCTTGGATAATCAAGAGGAGCTCAAAGTAGACTGCACCCTGAAGGAGCCTTTCTGGATACCTCCCTATGAAGGTGCTCCAGGCATGTCCAACTGGGAGGAGACCCCGAGGCAGACCCAGATCACACTGGAGAGATTATACCTCTCTGCTGGCCTGGAAACACCTTGGTATTCCCCCGGTGGAGCTGGAGGAGGTATCTGGGGAGAGGGAGGTCTGGGCGTCCCTGCTTAGACCACTGCCCCTATGATGTAGACCCGGATGAGTGGCAGATAATCAATGGGTGGATGAATGAATGTAAAATTGTAGTACAGTGCTGAGGCTCAGTGGGTAGCACTGTTGCAGTATATCACACCTCCAGGATTGTGGGTTTGAATCCCACCACTGCTGTGTACCCTTGTTGTGCAGGTTTCCTCTGGGTACTCAGGTATCCTCCTGCAGTCCAATCACTTTCAATTACGCTAATTGGCATCTCCAAATTACTAGGTGTATGGATTACTCACCGTGATGTGCCGCATCCTTGTGCCTCCAGGTCCCCCTGCAAGCCCAGTGAGGATAAGCAGTGAGACGCTGGATGGATGGGTGTAGAATTGTACGCTAAGCTGCCAAGATTGAAGGTGTCAGCTAAGCAAATAATTGTCTCAAAGTGATAATCACTCCTTGTAGTCTGCAATTAAAACTGGGCATGCAACATCTTTGTATTTCTGAAGCAGAAATTTTAGTAGTGTTTGTTGTAAATGGGGTCAGGTGGTATTTTGGGGTCTCCAGAAGACTTATGTTTTTGAAAAATGCTATTTATTCCGACGGGAAAGTTGTTTTACGTGGCGCTGCTTATGGTCCTGATGTCTAACCGATTCCTTCATACTCGTGACTATTGCTCTGAAGATGGCTGAGAGCCAGATGTACGTCTTTGTTGGGAGGATACTGAGTAGAAATGATTTTCTGCTTTTCTGCTTTAGTTACTCCTCATTTACTAGGCAGTAAAGAGGATTAAAGGCAAAAGAACCGGAGCAAATCTGCTTCCTCCGGACCTGAGCTTATTGGAAGAGGAGGTCTCAGCAGGACAGGCTGCTCCTTGCTCCAGTTTCACCACTGCTTACTCTACAGCTGCTACCAGGTTCCTGTTTCATCGTCTAGTTTTCATGCTTAGATCTGAACTATAAACACACTGTAGTATTTTACAGTGTAGTTCTCTCCTTTTTGTCAGATTTAGTTTTTTTTGGCCCCATTTCCATATCATTGGTCTTTTAAAGGTCTTTCTGAACAGTAATGGACTTGTGTCTGTCACTAAAACCTTTGCATCTTGTCAAACCAAGCGATGATCTGGAAAACTGGTTGAATGAACAAAGAATGAATCTGGATTGTAAAGCAATATGTTCTCAATGGCTCTACTATTTTTCATATTTAGATTTTTTAACCTGAAAGATAGACTTTTCTTTGTCTGTAAGCCCTGAAGGGGTGTTAAAATTAGGACTCCGTAGTATCTTTTATTCCCGATTCATCAGTTCTGTTTTATGTATTTCCTGTGTCTGGCTGAAAGCAGAGGAGACTGATTGGTTGAATATTCACCGTAATATACCCAAATTTTCTTAAAAGGTTAATTTTTTTTTTAGAAAGTTTTTCGAAAATTTCGAAAAATTATTTTATTCTTTATTGTAGATGTTTTATTTTGAGCATCTGCGGTACCTGGAGTTGTTGTTTCATAGTTTCCCTGCTCAGTTGATTCTTCAGTGTCCTGTTTCAGGCAAAGTGCTCTACAGTCGTTGGGAACTGCTGGTCATCTCACCATCACAGGTGAGGACAAATGAGACATTGTTTGCGGTTCTGGGAGCCCAGCCAGCAGATGACCTCGCCTGCACTGCGTTTCAGCTCTTTCCTCGTCGTGGTGGTCCGCAGCTTAGTGCGACCTTTTGCAGCCGGACACCCTGGGCAGCGGCCCTGTGGATTATCCAGAGCTGGCCTGAAGGGTACTGCGGAGAATGCTGTTATTAACATCAGAAATGAGCCATTATTGACCCCCCCATTCTATCATGCTGCCAGATCCAGCCCGTGTCAGGCAGAGAGGTTGATGGGCTCTGCAAAGCTGATGGATAGACTGTCAGCTCTTGGTCCTCACTGGAGAAGCACGAGGGGGCCAGCTACCCACCGCATTCTCCTGGAGACCCCTCGCCTGTACACACTCGCACTCGCACATACCCTTTGTACTTCATGAGGTATAATTTTTTTCCCCATTCCAGAACAACACCAAAGGCAGCATCTGTGCAGAGCCGAGCGGGTTTTATCAGCGCTGGGTGATTTATTTGACATTGATACATGGCTTTTCCAGTGTGGATGTTTGCAAGGGACTGTTGTTAGTTTTTTACCGTCATCGGCATAAGAGCCTTCGTTCTGATACATGAAGACAAATGGATGTTTGTACATAACCTATAACCCATATCCATTTAAAGTTCTGCATGGCATGTGTGCATCTCTGTTGGGTCTTTCTCGTGAACCACGGTGTGACTGATATCTCAGGTCTCCTGCGTTTAATGGACTTTAAATGGCTTTTAGACTACAGTCGTGGCTCCAAACCAGTTAGAAAATGCCTGTGAAAAAACTCCAGTCCCTATTATGTACTAAAACCGCATCATGTGATAACTTGACAAAATCTAATAAATGTTCACTTCATTATGTAAGAACTAATCTGCCGCATTTCATAATAAAAATTTTATGACAAAATTCAGCAAATGATTACAAAATGCAGGACTTCTTACATAATGAAATGAAAATTGTAAGAACTCCCGCATTTTCTAATAATCTGCCACATTCTGTAATAAAGTCTTTATTTAAAGTTTATACATAATGCATAATGTTTATACAAGATCCAAACTTATACTCAGATCCAAACCGCCTTCCCCCCCCGGATCCATGGGGCACTCTTCTTTTGCAGACGGGAGCATGCAATTCAAACATCATTGTTTAATTTAAATATACAGCTGTGTTTCACCCTAAATAAGCAAAAATAATGAGCTCTGTATATAAATGTCTCTGCAACAAATCAATAATATAACGTCATCTACTGCTGGATGAGAGGCCTTCTCGAGGCTAAAATACATCTCTCACATCATGCTCTCAGAAAAGCAGCCACTTGTGGTTGTAAACACTCACAGCCTTTGCTTGCTGTGGACCTTCTCAGATGTCTGCCTTGCATGTCTCAGTGCAGTGCACTGGCATGTCCTACATTTCAAGACTCTATTTGTTCAAGCTTATCTTTTGGTGCTGCTTGAGGACACTGGAAAATTGAGAAATAAGCATATCTGGGCTCGCTAAATTCATTTACAACATAGTCATTACGCTGGATTATCCCCACACTGCTGATCTGACACTTATTTCTCAGTAATGGATATATTCCCAGCAGTCTTCATGAAGCCTCCTCAAAGATTTTGGCCATCCATCGACATGTCAATAATAATAATAATACATTTTATTTATGAGTGCCTTTATCAGGGTTGCTGACTTGGCTGACCCCCACATCTGTAAATAGTCTGTAGGGTTTGCTAACTGCCCCGGCACTTTTGATGTAGTTAATATTATGTTTATAATGGAATAATATAGATTTTCCGTAAGATTCCTTGTATGAGCTTGAGAGTCAGAAAGCACGAGAGTTACACCATATGCGTGAGAGTTACGCCATATATGCGTGAGAGCTGCCAACCCTACTTTCAGGACACTCAAGATCACCTCACATGAATTAAACAACTTAAAATTTTAAAGCAAGAATAACGTTGTAAAATAAAGCAACTTCATGCACAAAATAAATTATAACAGTATTATAACATAATAGTCGATGAAAAAGAGATATAAAAGTCCATAAAATAAAGATATAAAGCTAATATAAAATGGGCATTAAGCTTTTGTTGTTGGCGTGAGAAAAGGATTATTGGAGTAATAACTCCAGCCTTAATTAGGAACGCAAACATCTGGGAGAAACTTCTCAGTGAGACTGGAGCAGGTGAGATTGCAATGTGAATAAAGGACTTGAATTCACTTTAAGAGCTGTGGTTGTATGTGTTTGTTTTGAAGTCTAACATGGATTATATCTACCAAACATTATGCGGTGACCTTGATATTTCCTCGTCATGCAAAGCTGCATATGCTTTGTGCAGAAACCTTCATGATCATCCCATCCCATCACTCATTTGACAGATGTAGGCATATAGAACAAGTTGACAAGGTGCGATGAATGATTCATATGGCAGAAGCATAAAGATCATATTCTTCAAATATATCGGAGTCAGAGAGTTTTTTGGTATGCTGAAGGGAAAGCCGGTGGAGTGTCTCTCTGCTGGCCTGGCTGTGGACGTCCTGTGGTATAAGGAGTGATCTGGGCAGAGAAATTCCCAGTAGGTCCAAATGCATGAGTGACAGGTGGCTCCCTGGGAAGTCAGTAATTATATCCTCTCGAGAAGCCCAACAGTGTCCTACATCTTCCTTGGCAGCGTGAGTGTAGTTACAGTCATTCTGATGGTAAGATATTTCTTTTTTTTTTTTTCCGGCTCCCATGGTGCGAGGCCCCTGATCTACTGCACACCAGCTAAAACACAGCGGCCCGAGGTCCTCGACAGTTTGACTGCTGTATTCGCCTGCACATTGCAGTGAAATTGATTTAATAGCACGGAAAGCCACTGTGGCACATGTACTGTAAGGCTGATGAGAATTCCCATTAGTGGTCTCTAATCCTCTAATGTCTATGACCTAGATTTTTACATTTTATTTTCAGGGCACATCGCAAGCCAGACTGTTGTATCTATAGTGACAGCTGTATATTTTAAAAGACCCCTTCCTAGCCCGTGCAGCATATGTTATGATACCGAGGGCATTACGTATGGTAGGCTGCTAATTTTCACATTTTGCAAATTTGCAAAAAGGTTTCCTATAGTCAGGAAACATTTATATCCGTCAGTCAAGAGCTGTGGGCACGCCACCGATTTGTTAAATTGCAGGGGAATTAAGTTAGTTAATCCTTTCCATTATCTGGGGCAGTCTTTGCCTTATCTCTTTTTAACCAGGAGTATTCGGGATCTGAAAGTGTGTCGTTTTTTATTATTTTAATTACTTTAGTGTAAAATGGAGCATTTCTCATTATCTCTTTTTTTTCCTCCTACAGTAATAGCAGGGTGAATATTTTCCGTTCCGAAATCGATGCAGATTTTGTGTGTTGATGCTTTTATGGTTGACAGGTACAGACAATAAGGGGGAACATTTTAAAGTTCTCTAAGGGTCTCTTTTCGCTTAGTGTAAAAGTATTCTTAAGTAATTATTTAAATGTAAGGCGCTGGGCAAGGCGGATGGATTGTGGTGACGTGGGATGGATGTAGTGAGGAAGTTACCGTGGCTTCTAGGATTTTACAATGAAGAGGGTTAAAGAGGAAGAAAGCAAGCTGATTGTGAGGACAAGGACAGGTGCACAAAACGGGAAGCACTGGTGCGACTGGGGCCATCTGCTGGGCCGAGAGAGAGGAGATTTAGAGAGAGAGAGACTTATATTGTGACTGTAGACGCGTAGACACTCTCTTTGAAACAATAGGCCTTTATCTCAGAACTCTACACACTAACCAGAAACCTTACGCCAAAACAGCAAAAATTAACCGTCTCTTGAAATATTAAACAGTTCTTGCAAAGCTCTTCAAAAAAATTGTTTTCATGTGAATACAGTACACACAGACCATCAGTTGAATTCGCACACAAAGCACCAACTACACACTGACAGTATAAATGGAAAATACTCGTGGCTTTAGCTTTACCTGTGTGCAGGGTATGGCACTTTGCATGTAGCAAACACACATGAACTCAGGTATCCAGATGTGTAATGTATGGATGTCTCTTCCTAACATAACACATTGTCAACACAATGTTGATTGAGGTATTTTTTTCCAAAATGTTCTATCACTGCTCAAACAACAAAAGTAGAGGAGAAGAAAATGAAACCATTTGTGCTCGGAAAAAAAGAACCAAAAGAAACTAGGCTAAATCTCACCTTCTTTGTTGTTAATGTGTTAAGGCAACTGGCAAAAAAGTGTAGGAGTGTAGCAATCACTGTTTACAGTGTCGCTAGAAGTGTGCTATAAAATTACAAACTGAGCGTAAAGCAGAGAACGCACTTTGTTTGGCACGCTTGGTAAATACCTTGGCTACACGTGTTATTGGTTTCAGAGACAGTACTTTAAGAATCAGCATTCAGAAAAAACTGCTATAAAACATCTATAAGTGAACGATGCACCCATCACTAGCCTGGATCTTGCATTTATTGACTTGGAAGGTCTGTGATTAGCATGGATTTGTTTGCTTGTCTTAATTTCTCCATATTGTCTTGAATATCCCCCATCAACAGCTGCAGTGAGTGATATTCAGAGAGTGAAAAAGCAGTGTACAGTGTGCAGTGCAGCACTGAGTGCTGACATGAACTTCGGGCTCCAGTGAGGATCGAGATGGCCTGTGTTTACTTCTCCTCAAGCACTTTGTTGGGTGCAGGTGATGTTTTCATGCATTGTGTCAGATCTAAATGGATTTTGTAGTGTGGATGTATCTGAAGCATTCTTGTTGTCTCCTGCCTGTCTCTTGCTGTTCAGCAGCTTACTGCCATCATCAAAGGTCACTCAGAGGCTCAGTGTTTAAACACTGGCGTCTCGCTGATGATCCCAAATTAAGATGGAAATTGAATTTTGCAGTTTTCAAGTGGAAGCTGCAGTGTTGTTCTAAATGTGCAGTACATTATAGATAAATAGTTTATAGTCTTAGTAGCTTGCTGCCAGTGTGGCAGTATTTTGCATAATATGAAATTTCAGTGCCTCTGATTAGGTTAAGTGAGCATTTGACACTCGGATCGTGTAGGTAATCACAAAGACAAAGAAAGCAGGAAAAAGAAACAATCAAACGGAGATACACAGAGCAAAGTGTAGAAGGTCCTGGGGCGTGCAGACTTGTGGAGGGATTACAGTCACTCTCAGAGGGAAGGCTGCCTTCTGTGCATGTGGTCATATAAAAAAAAAAAAAAACCTAACTTGTAATGTCTTACAAGAGAGGTCAGTTAAACAGAAGTCAGTATTATGCTAACCTCCAAATGGCCGTTCTCTGCTCTTCAGAGAAATCAGTGAAATACAGCATTACTACAGGAATCTGTGGAGCCACACAGATTAATCACGGGCCCAACCGCAGCCCTGCTCAGCAGTGGGCTGGGGCTCTCTCCGATAAGGGAGCGTGATCATTCAAGGCCATAAACCCTGCTGGGAGCAGCGGTAAGGTAACTGGAGGTAAAGCCTACCCCAATTATCAACGTTAATGAAAGACTGTTAGCGGGCAGACGGATGTAGAGGGTAACAGATTACTCAACCAGTGGGTTCCACGTGGAGTAGCATTAAGATGCAGTTAAACAAAGATTTCACTTAGATAACATGGGAAGTGAGACACGGGGAAAGCCAAGGAAGAAGATGTCATAAGAAACAGAATTTTCCTGTCTACACTATGTAACAGAAAATCTAAAATTTTAGGTTTCAAGAAACACTGTAGAATGCCTTTTCAATCTATTATGCTCATCAGCTTTAAAAAAATTCTAAAATGACTTTTCCTGGTCCAGTCAGAGACAAAGGATGGCAGTATTGCAGAGGGTTTGAAATTGGCTGCCTGGTTTGTTAGTTATCAAGTTGAAAATGATGATTCATTGGTGCCTGGTTTAGTAGGGAGTAATGCCCCTTTATCTAGGAGTGTCAGTGCACCAGAACACAATGTCATTTCCAATTGTTGATGCAAACTGCCAGCTCTAATGGCACACTCTCTTATCCTGGATGCTTGTCAGTCTGCTTCAAACTCAGGGTTGAAACTGAAATGTCTTGCTAGCCTTAGGTGAAACAGGTTACCGTCGCTGTCCCAGTGTGGTATTTTGGGTCTTCTTTCGCTCTCGGTCATGACTCATGGACGCTCCTGACAAAAGAGCTACTACGCCAAGGCAAAGCTCATCTCAATGTGGCATCTTCAGGGCAAAGATGGCGGGAGTGAGCAGCTAGTCGGCTGAGACCTGAGAGCTGGCGGCTCTGGAGGATGTCTGGAGGTCAGGCGATTCTATAAGGCTTTCATTCGCTGTTCTCACAACTGAATATAAAGCAGTGGCTCTGTCTGACTGCAGTGAGAGCCATGCTGTGTGCAGTGGGATGCTGCCACACAGCTCATAGGAGATGTTCAGTGAGGCTCACTGGCAGTGAAGTAAACTCACTGCGGAACCTGGGAAATATGAAGCGAGGGTTTCTTTACCAATTGTACGAGAGCAGGTATATTTTATATGTACACACACACACATGCGCACACACACGCGCACACACACACACATGCACACATGCACGCACGCACACATACACGCACGCACACACACGCACACACACACACACACACACACATATACATAAAATATGTTGGCAAACATCCAGTATGTCTCCTTCATTGTCGTGCTTAATGCTGAAAACACTGGGGAAAATGGCTGTGTCTTAAACCCAGTCCATAAGAATAAACGCTGATGTACTACCCACTTATCCACTTAATATAAAGAAAAACGATTCCTCTAAATGAAAGTTTCATGCTAGAACGTGGGATGGCAGTGAGTTTAGGGAGGAGGTTTGCACGGGGTCCTTATGTAATGTTCACAGCTAAACAGCTCTTGCTGTCCCTTGCAGACAGACACTCTGTTCTGGGGGGGCTGTAAATCCTTTCTGGTAGATTGTACAAAATTGCTTTGAAAAATGTTTTTCTCACTCTCTGTAATATTCTTGCATATTTTATGTCTCTTGAAGCTATTAAAGTAATTTCTGGTGTTTACTGCCCATAAAATAAAGGCTGTATTATTTATTACTATTTAAATAATTGACCATTTGGCTAATTATTGGGGAGAGCCAGTCATCAAGCGAGTTTTATTCAAATGTGCCTTGAGCTATTTTAATGCGAGTTCTTTGAGGGACATGCAGAACTTCCAAGGTGACTGCAGAAGCTTATGCGAAATATTATTAGTCATTTGATCTGTTCAAGGAGCTGTTATGGCTTAATAGAAAGTCAGTTTAATACAAAATATTTAATTTCCAGTCTTAATACTGTAAACTTACATATTGATTTTTCCAGTGTTTCTTCCTTATTCCTTCATGATTTTTTCCCCCGCAGTTCTAAACATTTGCAGAACTAGTCCCATGCTGATTCTGATGGTGGGGGACAGGAAGAGGAGATTAAAGAAGACAGTAAGGGTGTTTCCATACTCGGTCCCTTTCAGCCCGATTAGTCAGCGTTGCTGTGCGATTGGGAACACTCCAAACAAACACGGACCCCAATGAAACAAACCGAACTGAGGCCACTTCCGGACATGGTCTCAGTCCGGTTTGCTTCAGATCTGCGTTGCAGTGAACGCAGTGCGATCCGAGTTAGCATCCCCTTTCGCCACTGTACTTTGGTCCTCTGTGTGTACCATAGATAAGTCTCATGCTATTGCTCTGGGATGCCAGTGAACGCAGTGCGATCCGAGTTAGCATCCCCTT